>CAKOAT010053378.1:0-61426 GCA_932364175.1 Eruca vesicaria subsp. sativa
ACAATGGCATTATGGTAAATAAGGAGAAATGTTTAGGGTGTAATAGGTTTTTTATAATTTTCGAAAATAAAATCAGATTTAAAAATAATGGCAATTTGGTAAATAGGTGGAAACATGAGGAGAGTTTAGGTTTTTTAAGAGTGAATAGTAATGACAAAAAAAAGAGGTTGGTTTTGTGTTTGACTTGAAATTTTGGGTTCGTTTTGCAAAAACCCCTTTTTTTAAATCATTATTGTTATGTTAAATCATGACCATAATTAATTTTAAATTCTTTATTTGTATTTGAAAAAACTTAAAATATTGTTTTTAAAAATAATTTAAAATTTAACTTAATTTTTTTATAAAGTTATTTAAAAATAATAATTTGTAAAAAAAATATAGTTTTCTAATATTATTATACAAATAAATAAATTATATTAAATTAGTTTTGAAACTTTATATATTTTAAATGACATTATTTTACCAACTGCTTCTTAAAAAACATTAGGAAATTTGCTAATACTCTACCAATCAAGCCCAATGACACTTTGTTTATTTTCCATCACTCAAATACTAAAAAGTGAAAAGATATATGAAATCAGGTTCATTAAATTCTAAGATTTGATCTACAGTTCTAATTACAATTGTTTCTGATCCTACGTATAGATAATTATTTAAAAATTCCGAAATTATAAAATTTCAAATACATATAAAAAAATTATATGTAAATTTTAAGTTTATCAATACTAAAATTTTATATTTTAATTACGTATATTCACCATGCGCAAGGCGCAGGTCTTATCCTAGTTTTTATTATAACATATTATCAAAAACATTAATCAACATGAAACAAATTAAAAAAGATAAATTATACCTAGTTTCAGTTTTAAATCTTTCAAAATAAAAATAAACAGTTATACTACTTTGATTTTCATATGAACATAATTATTATAATATTGGATTTCATATCGGCTATCTATAAACGGTTAGTTTCAGATTTTAGTGATTTTTGTGGATTTTATCAGACATTTAAATAATAGATTCATTAAAATCAAAACCGAGATATATTGAATCGCCAGGTTTACCATTTCGACTGCGGATTCAAATCAGGATTAAAAACGATGATTTGAATGTAAAATGTTTTAAATAGTCAAAATTCTTATAGATTAATAAAACATTTGTAACATTCTTAAGTAGGGATCGAAATCATTGAAATTTCATAAAAATTAAATTTATTTATATTATAGAAAACTTATATACAATATATATCTATAAATATAATTATATTTTCAATATTTTAAAAATGTATAGTGGATCCGAATTTGGATATCCACACCTAAATGTCACTATCCGGATCCGTAAAATCACTATATGATCCGGATCCCCCGAATATCCGTTTATACGGAGCAGATCGAAACATACCAAAATCGGATATCATATAACAGATATTAAGTTTCAGGTCTAATCAGAAGTAACTAAACTCTCAATTAATCATCAAAACGCAAACATTTAAGTTTAATTTTAATTTTGTATTTCGAACAAACGTACATAATTAGTGTTTTCACTGCACGGTTATATCTACGTAAAATACTGCTAAACACTATTAATAGAAAAAAATAGTTTTGATATTTTTCTTTAAATATAAAATAGAATTGGAAAAACTTAAAACTATATAACACTAAATTATATAGAATACATCCAAACAATAAAACCCGCGCAAGTACAGGATCATGATCTAGTATTTATTAGAATAAAACAAACGTAAAAACTGAGAAGATGTGCCTTTCTTAAAAAATAATAATAAACACGTGTTTTTTCATCTTCTTCATTTCTAAAACTACTCTTAAATATAATAAGTAGATTAATAGAATTTAGTAAACAGGTTTACGGACGACTCCTTTCCAGACCTAAGTACATAAATTTGTTATGAAGTTACTTTTCTCATATGCTTATTTATTATTTATAACTTTTAAAATAAGGGTTTAGTAATAAACCTCCTCAATTAAAAATGGATCGTAAAAAAAATCTTCAACTTAAAATTTAGTAAAATAAACCCTCAATTTTAGTTTCATTAATGTTTGTCACGGAATTTCAGACGGAGAGTAACATACGTTAACAGAACTAAAATTGAAGGTTTATTTCATTAAATCTTTAGTTAAGGGTTTTTTTACATTTCATCTTTATTTGAAGGGTTTTATTACCAAATGCGGTTAAATATTTTAAAATCGTTATTATCATTTATTTATATTTAAGAATCTTACAATTGATTTATAAACATTTAAATAATTATAACTTTTTTATATATATTACTTTATCAACTTTTGACATATTTATAAAGCTTAGGTAATATTTTAATATTTTCATAATTTTTTGTCTGCTATTTCTTAGGATGGAATAATACATGATTTTTCTTGATATTACGAAGTAAAGCGATAAAGTTTTATAAAGGAAGAAACTCATAAAATTTTCTTATATTAATATTGTCAAATATCAAATAATTAAGATTTCTAAGTTATATAAAGTTGTAGATAGTGTTGAGGATATTTAATTAGTTTAGAAATTCAACGTTGTTACTTAAAATATGGCAATGGCTTTTTTCTCCTTTTTATACAATTATAATTTGATTCTTATTTTTTCTATTTCAGAATAAATAATGTTGTATTATTTTTCTTCTTTTTTTTTATTTCTGAACCAATATGTTATACTCCTACCATATTAATCAATAAGCTTTTCTTGTTTTATTTATTTACTTCATGTTTTTGTAGTATGACGAACAATCACATCTTTAATCTTATCAAATCATTATTAAACTTTAATAATAATGGGTAAAATTATTAAATTAGAACATTTTATAAATAGGTTACAAATTTGATAAAATAATATTTTAAAAATTATAAATTATTTTAAATGTTTATAAATCAATTGTAAGATTCTCAAATATAATTAAATGATAATAATAGTTTTATAATATGTAATCGTATTTAGTAATAAAACCCCTCAACTAAAGATGAAATATAAAAAAAAAACCTCAACTTAAGATTTAATGAAATAAACTCTCAACTTTAGTTCTGTTAACGTATGTCACTCTTCATCTAAAATTCCGTAACGGAAGGTGCTAGACATTAACGGAACTAAAATTGAAGGTTTATTTCTCTAAATCTTTAGTTGAAGGTCTTTTTTATGATTCATCTTTAGTTGATAGGTTTTATTACTAAAAACCTTTAAAAGAAGAATATGTGGGTGTTTCAAAAAGAAAAAAAAAAGAACAATATGTGGAAAGGTGTGTATTCACGTTGAAAGACATTTGCTAACTCTGGTTATTAGTATATGCTATTATCTTACCAAATCAAATATATAAACACAAATCTATAAGTTTCTTTACCGTTGGTTATTAGTATTAATTTTTAAAAATTAAGGTGTGTAGCTAACTAATTCTTTATCATGGTTAAATTTGATACACATTCTTAAGAACTATTTTATTTTATAAATGAAAAGACACCTTTTAAAATGATAACACACAGCGATAATGATGGTCTAAGCGAGTTTTCTTCAGTTTAGGCAACAGCATAATGTTGGGATCGGGTGGATCACGAACTATATATTTCTACCGATAATTTCTTTGTCCGACAGGGTTTAGTCTGTCTATATCTTTTATAGTACATTCACTGTAACAGTTCAGCTCTTGAAAATAGATGTCAAGAAGACTCCACAATGTTTATATGATCAATGCAAACATAACCGAAACAAACAACATCATAGACGGAACAGAAAGAGAAGAACATAAGTGAGCTAGAGAAGCAGAGCGTGGAGTAGAATTATGAACATCGGTTTGTCCCGATTTTTTGTCGGAGGGAGAAGTAGGTGAAGGGAGGATCGTCTGCGGGGGAGCAGGTATGGTTTGCCTCGTCGGGGCTGCAGCTGGTGACTGTGGAGCCATGGAAGTCTGAGAGACGTAGCAAAAACAATTTATCGTTTGGTAAGCCAATTTAAATAAAAAAAAGTTATCATAGTGTCGTTTATTCGACTTTCCTCACCATTGATCAGCATCATATAAAAACTCGTATGTAAATAACAGTTTATTTGTTTACTTTTATTTCCATGTAAAATCTTTAGTCTTTTTGTTCCAGTGACTGGTTATTAGGATGTTAATCCAATTTTCGGTTCGGATTTTCAGTGTTCTCTTTATTTTATTGGTTATGAAACACAAAACCTATAAAAGCTGAATACTATTCCATTTGAATGCAATTTCAATTGGCTTTGTTTTCATCAAATACTTCAACTATTATTTCAGAAAATAGTTTTGATGGTTTGTTTTTTTTTTCCCAAATACATTTCCTTTTTTATTCTATTTTGCAATCGTTTTTAAATGATTTCGGTTAAATCCAGTTTGACACTCCTACCGATTACTATACAACTCACATCACTTATCTAGTGAAAACTTACTTGGTTAGTAGTTTTGGTGAGACCGATATCGTAAGTCATGGTTAGATCAGGTTTGAACAAACCAAAGGCTCGTTCAGATCCTTTCCCGGGCTTGAGATTCTCGTCGTACAATGCAAACAAGTATGTCTCGATCACTTTCCCAGGCATCAGCGGTGTTCCGGCCATCGATTTTAAATGTGCGATAAGATTTTTATTGTAAGCTTTAGCATTCTCAATTGTCGCGCCAACCTCGTCCGGGTCTCCCTTGTATGGCCAACCAGTCTCAGCTACCACTATCTCTACGTCCTTGAACCCAAACGAGCTAAGAGCTGAATACACCGCATCAACCTTCACAAAACAAATTCAGTATTTATATCTTCTCTTCTTTATAAAAATAAATAAAATTTTGTATTCATTTTTCTTTCCCTAATAAAACGAATCCATATTTATAAAATATGATAACGCTCCTTCTTCAATTATTTGGCAAGGTACTTTTCCTCCAAGAGCACTCTTCACTTTTCATTAATTTGGCTCTACTAAATATCCCTAACTCTTTAACCAAACGTTTTTAAAATCAACCAAGAAAAATTAAGTCCTTAAATAAAAAAATGAAAATTCAACAAATTTTTCGTGAATAATTACTTTGTGTCTAGAAAATTATTATTTTAATTCCGGTTCATTGATCTAGTTAACTAGACCAAAAAGAAGTAAAGAGGTGGAGTTAAAACCTGAGCATCGAACATATTCATATACTTAATCTTGCTGTTAGCGTCGACACGTCCAGGATTAGGCTGAAACAAGCAAAAGGCCAATGTTTCGGGTCTAGGGTCGCCCTGGTAAGCGAAAAACGGGTACGGGTTAACCGCAAAAGGCGACCCGGTCTCCCTATTAAACTCTAGCAACCCCTTCAATATATCAGCATGGTCAGCTGCAAATACCCCGGACGAAGGAGGATCGGACTGGCTCAGAATCGACATTGTGTGTACCGTTGATACCTTAACTTTACCGCCAAGAGAGGCTGCCTCGAGGGCACTTTGGACATTTTTCATAGCCGGCAAGAGCTGCAACATGAAACTGCGGTCGCCAAAGGTTGTCGCCTCGTTCCCCACGTCGATGAGGGTGATCTTGCTAGCCGGGTAATAAGGGACCACGTTGGTTTCCACCCAGCTCCGAGCGAAACTGGGGTCGGATGCTAAACCGGGTATGTCGCCTGTCCCGATGACGATCTCGATCCCAGTGTTTGCTAGAGCTTTGATAATAGCCGGGTCGGATCCGTAGAGACGGACTTTTTGGATAGTTGTGGACTGCAGGAGCTTTGCGGTGGCTGACGGTGGAGGAAGATTGTCGGCGGTTTGGCCATAGTTTACTCCAATGAATGGTTGAGAGTCTGGGTTTTGATACATATGTAAGTGTCCGATTTTTAGAGAAGTTTTTTATGTATAAAAATATGAAACTGTAAATAAACTTACTTGTTTGATGAAGAGCTGATAAACAGAAGAAGAAGAGTAGGAACAATCGATAAACAGAAGCTTCCATGGCTGTATTGTTTTGCTCTGTTTTGTATTTAAATGCTCAAGTTTGATTTTCCTTCTTTTTCTTACAGAGAGCTATCGACTATAACTGGGAAATCTATATATATAGAGCCATTAAAACGACCAACGTTGGAAAAGTAAAGTAACTTCTTTTTCTCACATTTCAAATGTTTTTTTTTTGTGAACATTCACATTTCAAATTTGCATGGTAAACAGACACGATTACTGTCTGTCTTATTGGTTTGGGCCACTATAAGTTCATAGAAATAACTTAATTACATGAAGGATTTCTTTTTCTGACATAGACAATCAAGTGCTTTTTGTACACTTTCTTACAACCGTATATTTGATAGGAGATTGTAACGAAATTTGAAATATTATGTTGGTAAAACCAGTAATATGCAAAAAACGTACTGATAAACTACTATTCTGTAAATCTTTTTGATTAGTGGGTTTCAGTGGGTTATTTTGTAGTAAGCTTGTGAAACTTTTTCTTCTAAAATTTTTGTTCACCTCCAAATTTAGTAAGGAGCTTCTGAAAGCCTGAAACATGAAGACAACACATTTTTTAATACAATTCCTACATACCAAATGAAGTAAAATACAATATGACAATGTATAAGTACGTGTTGCAAGGCATTCTAAAGAGACAACAAAGGGGATTAAAACCCTAAAGTGTCTTTAGTTAATTAGTTGCATGAAAAAGTGAGACAAATATTATGATACTATGGAATTTCCCACTTAATTAACCATTTGTCACATAATCTACTAAGTGAAGTAATCTATGGCTTTTTGATGATTAGATTTTCCTTCTCTACTAAGAAATGGAGCAATGCGACGAAGGTGGTCGAGAGGGAGAGCAAGGAATTAGACATTTCAACATCTATACCACAAAGATGGAAAAAGAATAATAAAAAGAAGACCAACTCGCTTTTGCTGTGGCACAAGAAAAAGATAAAGCACTTGTAAACTCTCTTTTCTCTCCAAAAGACGGAAACGATTATTAAAAACAAAAGCAGAAAAGGCGTAGCATTTGAACCAAATTTTAGAAAAATTTGGAGGTATTTGAATCATTTTATATTGCGACGTCTCCAGAAAATGTTATCGTATATTTTAAATGAAACAATCGTTTTTGAACAAAATGGGTAGACGGTAGCAGAATGATTATATTGAGTCAACCATATTACTGTACCAAATTGGTGCTCTATAATATCAACTAGAGTGACAATCCACATAAGAATTCAACTCTGCTCACCGATTCAATTTGTGTACTAAATCTTTGCTCACGATAGATGAATATATATATACTTTAAAACAAATATTAATGAAATGGTATAATGTTTCGAACCTATTTGCATATAAGATCTCTGGTTTTCTCTTCCAAAAGTCCATTGAAGACTTCCTCTCTGTGTTACATATAACTAGATTTTGATCCGCGCTTGAAAAACGCAGAAATTTTTGTGATTAAAAAATTTATATAATTGAGTTTTGTCTTAATTTAAAGAATGTTTTGGTATAAAATTAGTTTATCAAAATTTGTGGTGATAGTTGTTTTTCATTAGTTTTTAGTTTCATTTTTCATTTTTAGATTTTGTTTTAAATTTTGGTTTTTGGTTTTAGTTTTTAAGTTTCTATTTTTGATTTTCAGCTTTTGGTTTGGTTTTTTAATTTTTAGACCCGTTGAGTTAGTTTGAACTGATATTACCAACAAACAAATCTCAATTAATCGAACATGTAATTTAAAACTGAAAAGATGACAAAATAATTTTCTAAAATTTTTGAAATAGTTTATTTTGTAAATAAAAAAAGCAAAAAATATAACCTGCGTTTTCAGCTTTTGGTTTTAGATTTTAGTTTTTAGATTTGGTTTTTGGTTTTGCTTTACATTTTTTTTTTAAATCTATAAATTATTTAAGAAAAATAAAACAATAAATTGTTTAAAAGTTACCATTAAAATTTATCAAGATAGAGTGATTGTTATATAAAAATAAAAAATATTAACATGTTTTAAAATACATGATTTAAATAAGTGATTAATAATAGATAATTTTTTTTGTTGAAAATATTAAATATTATTGGGCTAAAAATATTAACATGTTTTAAAGTACATGATTTAAATAAGTGATTAATAATAGATAATTTTGTTTTGTTGAAAATATTAAATATTTTTGAGCCTGAAAATAGTGATTGATTTTTGATCAATTAAGGTGGAAAGTTTATTTAATGTTTTTTGGAGTTTTTCTTTAATACTAAGCCCAAAAACCAAACAATTAAATGTCACAAAAACAAAAGTAAGCCCAAAACTCTATTCTATAAATAATCACCGGTTTAATTTAAGTAATGCGGTTCAATCAACTATATAATTTGTATTATTTGTAACACTCTACAAAGAGTCCAAATTTCAATGACAATTTGTATCAATAGATAAAAAGAATAACTCTATTTTAATAGAATATATATCATCTTTTTCGATGAAGGCGAGCATTGAATCATTTCATTAATATTTGGGTATTGTACTTCTACGTCTTTTAAATAATCTTGATAACTTTTCTAGTTGATCATTTTAGTCCATATAATTGTACATTTAAATAAATATATAAATGTTTAACTAGAAAACAAAGCAAAATATCTTAATAATATTATAGAAGACAATATAACATCAAAGAAGCTAATAAAAATACAACAAATTAAAAATGCATGAATAAAATTACATAACTCAGCTAAATATTATAATTATACTATTTTTACGATTTTGTGGAAAACATAATTTTACATCAATGTAAATTTATGGCTTTGGCATGAAAACGTTATTTTGTAATTTTGGAAAGAAAACGTAATATTCTGGTTATGACGGAAAAATGAGTAATTTATGCTTTTGGTGGAAAAATGTAATTTTACAATTTTGACGAAAAACATAATTTCTGATTTGGTATTGAAACATAATTTTTTGGTTTTAACAAGAAAACATGTATTTCTGATTTTGGCAAAAAAAAAAAAACATAAATTTAAATGTATTTTCCGATTTTGGTGAAAAACATAATTTAATAATTAAAATATATATAAATGCCTATTTGACATGGTCTCATTAGTTTTGGACATTTGATTTGACATAAATGGTCCAACTGAGTAATCCAATTTAGACATTGAACTAACAATTTGAGAGTGTCATAGATTCTTTGTTGGAAGCTATTAGAGGTAACTAACATATATATTCTCCAAGAATATTTAATATCACCAATATCATAGTAATGATAGCTTTAACTCACACACAAAAAGTATCTCATTCATGAAGATTGCCACATCACATATAAGAATCTTCAACACCACCGATGTGGAACTCTATTAGAGGCATGTCATAACGTTGGAGGCAAGGTTGATGAATTTAAGGATTCCAAGTTTTTTTTTTTTTTGGGTTTAAGAGCTTCTGATACACTGAAGTTTAAGAAAGAGCTAAGAAGAAGAAGACTAAACGAGATTTTCACTTTTCTTCTCTCTTGATAGGCCTTCGGCCTATAAATCCATTTGTTTTATAATATATATCCGAATACATACTACTCGAAAGACAGACAAAAGACTCTACTTCATCTATTAGGTGGGCTAAGGCAAAAGACCCCAAACTTACGTGTATAACACGATAGGGACATTTTGCCCGCTCCTTACCTTCATAAACCCTAGAAAACTTACAGCTTGGAATAATAACTCTGCCTCACTATCTACCTTGAACACACAAATCTTGCGTTCTACACACGAATTGTACCTAGTTACTTGCTAAAAGTCTACTCCACAAACGGGTAAACCATGGTGATCTGATCTCGCCAGATCCCGTACATTCAGCATCGCCTTCTTCTGCGGTGCTGAAAAGGGTTTGATCCGAGCAGTCTAAGGAAGCCCCACACGCCACATTATAGGACTGACATGCTGAATGGCATACCCGTAATCTATCGTCTCCATCAATATCACACTTCTGGATCGATATCTGGTTCAAAGAGATCATTAAGGAATAAACGTCATGTCTAATCTATAGTTATGACACAAACAATATAGATCCCAACATAATTCTGCTTACCCAACAGGCTAGTCTTTTCGCTGCTTCATCACAATAGCTGTTACCAAAAATGTTAAATAATTTCCGAGCCCCGCCTGGAAAAAGCCTATTGTAGTTGGGCATGACCACAACTTCCTCAAGCTGCTGAAGTATGCTAGGTTCTCGTGGAGCACAATGTTGCCCTGACATGTCTCTCTCCAACACATCTTTGCATACCAGTAAACTGGTCACTAGTTTAGAGCTGTTCTGACATGTGTAGCCAGCATAATCAGAGCAACGGAACTCGCAAACCCCATTATCACACACTCCTCCATGTAAGCTGCATTGTTCGTCGCACACAGCTGTAACGTTGAAAAGAATCTTTGTTGTACGATTTTAATATTAATAAAATTGTTTATTTACACAAACAAACTATATGAGTATGGACATTTACCAGTGGAACAATCAATTCCAGTAAATCCATTTTCGCATATGCATACACCTTGAGTTGTGCATTTTCCATGTCCACTGCAATTATTAGGGCAAGAACCTGCATGGTGATAAGTTAACTTGCAAGTTCAGATCTTAAGCAAAGATAACGAGACCTTGACATGTACGACGATCTGAAGTAAAAAAAATTACAGGACACTTACGGATTTTACAGTCATGACCGTGATAACCAAGGAGACAACGACACTTCCCGTCAACACAATCTCCATTGAAGTTACAAGAATTAGGACACTGACCAAGTACAGAAACTACGGGTGTACCGCAGAGTTCATGGTAAGCCGGACAAATTAATTCACCTAGAAATCAAAAACATGGTTCAAAAGATTTTTAAACAATATGTCATTCTCCTTTCGAGAAGATAAAAGAGTATGCTTACCATTAAAACCGGGAAATTGAATTGGTCCACCAGCTTGAGGGCAGAATTTCCATTCTCCCTCCACAGCAACCTAAAAAATGGCATTGTGGATGACACGGAAAATATTACTAGTGAAGCCATGAGTAAAGCATAAACGCATGTTAAGGACAAGGAAGAAGGTGTAGGAGGCATACCTCCAACAAATTATTTTTACATCTGTGCTGATAACAGCCATTCCCCTGTGGCATGGAACCCCGGACAAACCCAGTACGAACTAAAGAAGAGGCCATACACCTATAAAGAAGCCAAACTCTTTCATGAGCAATAATTCATGCAGATACTTACAACATCCAATGAGAAGTATAACGAGCACGAACCTGGAGTCACTCCCTCTCACTTCACCCAACATCCTGTCAGGCGCACGTGCACTATTGATATCTGTACAAGACCCATCGGAATAGGCAACGAAATATGTACAATAATCTGCTAAGGAAGACTGACCACCTGCAAAATGTTGTATATGAAGTTTATCAGAATTTCTTTACCAAAGGAGAAAGAAATACAGAATTAAACTACTGAATAGCCTACTTCGGAGTATATATAGCACTATTGTTTCTCGATACACTATACAAAAGAAAATTCTGCTTAAAAAATGAACATGTCGAGGTGCAGGAAACATTTAGAATATAGTATAAATATTCTCGTATCAGCATGTTGCAATTAATCAATAGGACTGACCTTTGTTAGCCTGTGGAAAGTAACGAGCCCACTGAGGCAAGTCTCCATTATAGCTTAGAATTGGGCAGTAACCTTCGGCCTCTCTGTTGTATGTACAGCCAGATAGTTGGGTTGTGTTACAATGGTAAGCACCTTTCCACATGTTACATGGAGATGTGACAAATTGAGTCCCCTGGTTCCGGCCCCAATCGAGACGGTCGGCCATGCTATAATTAGCCTTATACCAGCCGCTGTCTTCTAATAGCGCTAGAGTCATTTTCGAAACGACTGATCTTGTGTCTACCGATCCAGTCATTATCTCATTCATGAGAAGTCTCTTTTCCCAGTGGGACCCCGATGTGCCACGTCCCCCTCCATCTTCAAGTTCTAAACCCGAGAAGTTTTGAGAAAATGCCTGTGCCGTTGAACATTTGATATTCTTAGAACTTTCAACAAAATTTGGGGTCACTAGAAGAAGTAAATAAAAACATTTAAACTCACTCCATAATGATGGCGCGAATGCATGACAACCCGTGGAAGCACTACGCGTGTCACTATCCTACCAAGCTTTTCATCCATCTGTTGCTCAGTGACCTAAGAGCATGAAAATCATCGTTTGTATAGTAAATTCGATTCCTTCATCCATATCAAAAGAGGATAGAAAAGAAAGGCCCGAGGCATGCCATCAAAGTTTAGCAAATTTCTATGGATAGGGAAGCATTTGATTCTTATCAAATACCTCAGTTCGTCTTCTTTTCCTTTCATCTCTAAAATGAGCAAAGGCATGGGGATCAAAGCCAAGAACATGCATAACCTCATGAATGAGAGTTGCTGAAAGCAAAGTCCCAGATTCTGCAGTCAAATGGCGGGGAGCAACATTGACATGCCCTGCAGAAAAACACCATTACTCTTGGCTTTCGAGCTTAAACTCATAGCAACGCAGGGATTACAAAAGGATTGCAATAACATACCAGCAATTGCACGTCCCCACTGATCACGTTCGCAAGCAACAGCCCATGCAAGGGTATTACCAGTAGTAGGTCTTGTAGTCACCAAGAGAACTAAATCAGTATCAGCAATACCCTCTGCGTGATTTAAAAGAAACTGATTAGCCCTAAAACCAATCCTATAGCAAGAGAAGATCAACAGCCAACGAGACAGAGAGAGAGTTGGGGAAATTACCCTCGACATATTGACGAGGAAGTTGCACACCACCATCTTGCCCACAAGCAGAGTACCCACTTAACCGCAAATTCCCTTTGACAGGTTCAACAGCTAATGCTCTTCTGAACCAATCAGCTGTCTGCTCTAAAGCCTTCATGTGCAAAAATTTATAAATCAGTACAAATCTGCTTAGCCACATATCTAAGACAAAAAAAGGAGTAAAAGGGAACCTTGCGTAGGCGACGCCTCTTGTCCTCCCCAGAAATGTCATCAAAAGTGCAATTATACCAGCAATCACCGGAAACAGGAGGTTTAACATTAGGGTTGCAAGCAGCGAAAGTGCTTGAAGGAGGCTCACCCAACTGAGTTAATGGAAAAACAGAAGGAGCATTAGTTAAGCAAAATTAAAAGAAGACTAATATATATATTATTACACAAACCGACCTTGACGATATCGCCAACTCTTTGGCAATCACGGTCAAGGGAGTGACCAACAGCATCATAGTTTAAGTAAATCCGGATAGGTTGTTTCACATCATCCTCCTGCTCCTCCTCGGAAACACTAAGCAAGGCCCTTCTTCCTTTTCCTTTGTGAGCAGTCCTTGGCTCATGATAAACCTGGGGAGTAACAGAATATACTTTCCGACCAGGTCTCTTCCTCTGTTCAATTATCTGATCATGGATGCACGAATGAGTAGATACTCCACTTCCATGACCTTGCGCAGGATGATGCCTGCCTTTGCCTTCAGCAGCTCCACTCCACAATAGAATCAACAAAATCTGGAAAAGAAAAAATGAAAACCTAATTGGTTGCAATAAGGCAGCAGAGATCTGACTTTCACTAATTTAGATTAGAACCTAAGCTCTATAGTTGAAAACTTAACCATCAAATTGACGGAAAAAAAACAAAAATCAAATGTAAAATCAAAAGCGGGGGGGGAAGAAACAAACCCCTGAAACGGCGGCGAATCGGAGCTGAACGAGGCTAGAACATGAACGGCTAAACTCCATGGGAATCCGAGAACGAACAGCTTCACTTCCATTCGATCGAATCAGACACAGAAATGCATTTCATGGGGTTTTCCAGATTCAACCCAGAAAGATAGAGAGAGAGAGAAAGGAGAGCAAAACTCAAGTGAAATAATATATAATTTAGGAAAAGTGGATCGGAGCGTAGATTACTAGCTTTGAAATAATCAAATTATTTTTTTAAAAATTGGGGAATTAGGGTTTTGGGTAAAAAAGAGACTGATTCAGAGTAGCAGGTGGGTGATCTATACTCCAGCAACCCTAAAATGCCTAAGATTTGGGTTTTCTAGCAAAATCTCTCTCTCTTTTCTCAACAAAAACAAGTGACACTCAGGGATGAGAGAGAAAAAAACAAAGTCAAATTGGATTAGGTACGAGTGGGTGTAGGGTAGCATATGATGATCATTTATAATTATTGTTTTGGATTATTATTACTTTCAAAAAAGTATTAAAGCCAATAATTTGGTGCAACCGCGTGATTTTAATCAATTTTATATGTGATTCCCCGCTCAGATATTCTTTTAACTATCTATTTATCCACTCTATAATTGCACTAAAAAGTTTATATCACAAACTAATTTCTTTAAGAACTAAAGAGATTTGTTCCCCTAATGGACTTATTGAATTGATGATTTATTGATTTGAGAGAAACCCATTTATTCTCCAAATCTTCTCTTTTTGAACTTGGTATTCAAAAAAATTAGGGGTCTTATAAGATCAAACATTTGAGAGGATTTCCCTTTTTCTCAAATTTCATCTTACTATATCTAACATTTCTAAATTCTATATGAAATCAAATTTATTGGAAAATATATTTTTCAATAAAATCTTTCATATGTGATTTGTTGGGATTTGAAGAATATTTTAAAGTGGAGAATCAATGAATTTAGTAAAAAAAACAATGAGTCAAAATATATCCTCTATGATGGTATTTACGATGGTATTTGAAACTTTTTTAAAAATAAAATAAAATTACTTGAAATGAAAAAAAAAATCATTTGAAAATCAATTTAAAAGTTTATATATTTTAGAAAATGATAATAATCAAATTACAGTAATTTTTTTAATTAAATTGTTTTAAATAAATTTTAAGTTCTTTTAAAATAACCCTGATTTTTTTTTCAAAAACCCATACATTTTTTAACAATTTTTTTTAAGATATAGTCAAATTTCAGATTTTCTTGGACTTAATCAAATCTTGAATTCTCTTTAAATCTTTGATTCCAATGTTGTTGAATTGAACATTGACGTAAACTATATAAAATCTCTTATTATAATATTGAGATTTCATCAATAATGGTATTTGTAACTCTTTTAAAGAATAAAACAATTTACTTGACATTTTGAAAAAAAAAATCAAATTGTTTGAAATGAAAAAAAAAATCATTTGAAAATCAATTTTAAAACCTTTTATATATTTTATAAAATGATAATAATACCAAATTCTAATAATTCAAAAATAAAAATATTATTTTAAATAAAATTAAAAATTAAAAAAAAATTATTCTAACTTTTTTTCAAAAATCAGTGAAACTTGTGATAAATCTTTTTAATATAGACGTTTTTGCAAAATTGACTCACAACTCAAACTCAAACACAAAACTAACTTCTTCTTTTGACTCATCTTTATTTTGTCATATTCACCCATATCTTCATTTTATCTATGAAAATGCCATTAAAATTTTTTTGTGATTTTTTTTCCAAAAAATGGTTTTTTTACTCTCTCAACCTCATCATCTTCAAGTATTTACAACATTGTCATTGCCATGAATACACCCAACAACCTTGTACAACCAGTTTGAAGCTTTTAATGCACCTTAAATCGATACCAAACTCTCTTTCTCAGTTGTTATGAACTAAAAACAAAACACCATTTCTTTTCACTTTGTTTCCATATTCATACAAAAAACTCAAACTTTTGATTTCAAAATCTTATATAGTTTATAGAGCCATTTAAGCATACAATTCTTGGTGGGTTACTTTCGTTTGATGTTCTGGGTGGTTGGAGAAGACTTTGTGTGCTAAGGAAGTCATCTCACCTAGTTGAAGGTATGAAACTAAATTTTTTACCAGATTTGTTCGCGTATAAGACTTACCCGTAAGTCTTCTGAATGTAGAATACTTATGGATAAGTCTTCTGTTCAAACGGACGACTTACTCTAAGTCGTCCAGCTTTGTATGTTTAAAAAAATTTCTAGATGACTAATACGTAAGTCGTCTAGAAAAAACGGATTAGTTTTGCATTTGACCAAATTGTGTCAAAAATTGAGTTTGCGGATGCGTGTGGTTGCAGTTTTTTGTGGTTTTAGGAGATTTGTACGACTAGTACTGAGATTACAAATTGGTGCATTTGCGAGATATTTATGACTGGTTAACTACCAAATGCAGTAGCGGTTAAAATATAAATTAACAATATTTACATTTTGTATAATTATAAAAAATACCAAAAATCACAATAGTATAATAAATATAAAAATTATACTAATAAAGTTATAGTTTTAAATTTTTTAAATTATTGATTTTTTAAAAATTGTTTTAATAATATTAATTAAAATATAATAGATATATTTTCGTATTTTTATAATTCCAATTTAAAAAATTTATTGAATATTTTTTATTTTTGTACTTATATTGTTTTTTACAAAAAAGGAAAAAAACCAGCATCCCGTAACCATCCGCAATCGCAAACGCTAGTTGGAACCTACTTTTGAATTTAAGAGGTTTAGAGCGGTTTGAAGCGGTTCAGAGTAAGTGATTGTTGCAAAACGCCAACAACCGCTACCAACCGCAAAAGCTGCGTTTGCAGGTAATAGCGGGAAAACCAGTCATGCTTTAGTCATATATTAGTATTTCGATAATAAAAAATTTCAAACAAAAATTCTAAGAAAATTAGTAATAAGAAATAAAAGGTTAATGTTTATAAAATAAACTTTTTAATATGATGTTACATTTTTAAATATGCAAAGAAACAAAACAACTATTTTGCCTAACAATATGAATAGTAAAG
The DNA here is from genome assembly GCA_932364175.1 of Eruca vesicaria subsp. sativa. NCBI lineage: Eukaryota > Viridiplantae > Streptophyta > Magnoliopsida > Brassicales > Brassicaceae > Eruca > Eruca vesicaria. The sequence goes on from CAKOAT010053378.1 coordinate 16,740, forward strand.
TTTTAATAAAAACAGTTTTTCAAAATATAAAATTGCAAAATTATTTATATACAAAAAATAAAATAATATAAAATCTATATCTATATAACTTATTTTATATTCTAAATGTAATTTAAAAATTAAAAATTATATCCGCACGAATGCGCGGATTCAGTTCTAGTTATGTATTTTACAAGAGAGGATATATTATTTGTTGTATGTCTACAACTAGATGTATATATCTATATACTATGTGATGTTTTGGTTTGTTGAACTTTGGAAGCACACATACAAATATTCATTGTAATGGTATTGTTTGTTTCTGTGTTCAAATATATAATTTTCACACATTCACTTTTAGTTCTTTGAAGTTGGACTCCGTTGAAATATATATTAGACCATCTTTATCCAAACTTTTGATATAAGACTCTGATATCCAGTTACTTCATTAACTCAATAATCACACAAATTCTTGACCTTCCCCCTTCAGTAAAATCTAGCACATATTTGCACTATACTGCCACCATCAACGTAGAATCTATACATAACCTCCGTACAATTAGGAAACTTTTCAACATAAGGCGGCAATGCATTTTGATCACGAGTTCGTCTTGAGGGTTTTCTCTCCACAACAAATGCCAAAATTCATTTATCTATGCCTACCTTATTAAACATAAGCTCTAATACCATTTATTCATTTATTGGTGTTTCTTTTAAAACTCATGTTCAATTCCGCTCATTAGTACTATACTGTTCATTGTCCATAATAAAGTTGCATACTATTGTGCAAATCTACAGGAGAGAGCTGATTTCATAAACCTCTAGACTGATTGATGGTATCTTTGAAATTCAATTCCGTGTGAAATAGCTTATAGTTAAGCAAGTATTTTCTTTCTTTTAATAGGAAAGCAGCTCTGTAACAGTTATTAAAACATTTTGTATTATATCTTCACTATCGAGAACATTTAACCAATAACAATTAGTGAGAAAAATGTATATTTCCTTTCATCAAAAGGAATCAACTAAAGATAAACATTATATAAGGAGAGAATTTGTAGTTTAAAAAATAAAAGAGAAAAGAAAATTTCTCAACAAAATAGGAACTCGATGATCGACCAGGTTGAAAAGATGAAAGCTTCCGTAAAAGAAACAAGACGGTAATGAGTTCTCCACAATGGAAGACTCTAGCTAAAATGAACTCTTTATAAGAAAAAGAAATCGAGAAAACTGACCAAACCAACCCGGATCCAGTATAGATGACCAAGCCGAGAAGCTTTGATGGGTGGTGGTCTCAATTCTAGCTACCTAATTTTAAAATATTCTTATAAATTATTCTAGTTTCATTTCTTACTATCATTTGATCACATGATTAGTTGCAACAGAACTTCTGAGTACAACCACCTTTTGATTTATGGTTCATATTTGCTTCATTTCGACTCTCAGTAGTTGTACCTCTTTAACTGAATTAATCTACCACCAAATCAGGAGTACCAAACCAAAAACAAAGAGTGCCCATCGCAATACCTAACGCAACGAATTGAATAAGACAGAAAAACACAAGCAGATTTACTTTTCATACAAGCATCCCCACTAGTTTAGTTCCTGTCAACACAATTCTAGAAGCAGCAGAGAGAAAGAGACACAAATGTAGTGAGAGTAGTTAACAATTTTTTTGTAACTTTTTTATTTCAACGGTTTTCCTCTGACAGCGTCTTCCTCAACCTCCCACGAGTCATCCTGATTGTCTGCTCAATTACCGTCTCCTTTGGACCGTCCGGGATCGAGTTTCCATTCACTGATTCCGCTTCCCCTTCTCCTTCCACTTGTTCTATCTGCATTGGTTCCGCTTCCACTTGGGTGGATGATTGTGCTGGGGAGGAAGAGACTAACTTTTGCACTATCTGAGTGATACCAACGCTATTGGTATCTGTGGCTGGTCCAGGAGTAGCTTTTGAAGGGCCTGCTGCTTTACTGGTAGTAGCATCATTACCTTCACTGTCACTTGAAGATGAGCTAGACGACGCTGTTTCTTCAGGTTTTGGTTGAGGGCTAGGGGTTTTCTTAGGCTTAACAGGAACTTGATTAGCTCTGCCTCCACGTTTCTAAAACCACAAAACCAATTATGAATATCACAGACCACTTACAAACAATCAGATATTGTTTTCAAACTGAACCTGAGGTTGCTGCTGCGGCCTTGGAGTTGACTGTGCAGCAACATACTGAAGAATCTCAAAGATTCTGGTCTGACCATAGCTAGCAACTCGTTGCCAATATATAACAGCCATATCTCCAGCTCTTGTCCTTAGCTCCAACAAACTATGGTCTATGTCACTCTCATGTTGTGAGAGATATGGCCTAAAGAAGGACTCGTAGACATATGTAGTGCCCTGAACAATCATCAAAGGAAGGAAAAAAACTAAGCATAGAAAGACTCAGTAGTTTTACTCCTGTAATCAAAATAAAGACATACATACCCTGGTTTTAGGATACCACAGGTAGACGAAGAATGCTAACTTAGCTTCACTGTACATTGGAACCCTAGAGAATAAATCAAGACAAGATAAGAAGAGAGCAAAAACAAAAAAGAAGTAATTATGTTTAGTAGAATGGCCCCACCATGAAACAAAGGCGTCACCAACTCTCTCAAAAACTGTCAAGCAAGCAACCAATATCCTGTAAAAATTGAGGTTTACTTGAAATCATTTGAACCTCAAAAAAAAGGGAGAGGAGATGAAGGAAAAGAGTGTATATATATAGATACCAGTACTGGCACCAAAAGCGAAGTTGCTCAATTTCAGGCCTGTTCTTTTCAACAGTCTTGTAGCATTCGTAGGCAGGGTATGCATAACCCAACAACATCCTGGATTGAACAAATGTATGTAGGAGAGAGTTAATCAATTAACACCAGAGTATCATTTAAAAATAAAATAAAGAAATGATAGTATTATGATTTCATTACACCAATCCTCTTGTAAGAAACGATCCAATCATCTTGAAGAACTGAAAAGAGCATCAATTAGTTAGTAAAATCAAATGATTTTAACTATAAGCTTATAGAAATCTGAAAATAGATATGCCTATTCTAGTTGGGAAGCACATGACTGGTGTATAAGCAGAGATGCACAATACAAGTAGAATTCTCATAAGCCTCTAAAGATAACAAGCACATGACTGAGAATAAATGGGATTAAAAAGGAGAAGATAGATAGATTATCTTACAGTAAAATTAAAACTAAGTAACTAACAAACGACTCAAAAAACACAAATAGATTTTGATAATTCGCCATTTAAAAACTAGGGCAAAAACACATGATGACTCAGCAGTTGGAAAGTAAATCAAAGAGCCCACAGATTCTTAAGTCTTAAGAGAACGAAGAAGAACACCGATTCGAGAGATCGGAAACTGCCGCAGCTAAAGTTACCGGCGGAGTAACGTGTAGTCGCTGTTAACTCCGGCGAAGAATAGACGGTGGGATGAGAAACTATAAGATAATCGGAGAGAGAAAATCTAATTTCAAAATCTTTTCTCTCTCTCTCTCTCTCCGGATTTGCTTACTTGAAGATTTTTGAATCACGTCTCGTTGAAGTTATGGATTTTGCAGTCCACCTTGAAAAGCAATTTTGACAAAAATTAAATATATTTTTTTATTTTATTCTTATTTTGCTATATCTTTAATATACACCGTTATCAGCTAGGTATTGATTTTTTCCCCATCATCATCCTTCCTCACTTGGGCCTTGACAACAAGATATTTACAAAAATATCATGTTTGTTTTTATTATCCAATCAACTAATATTAAAAGTCATTTAGATTAGTATTTAGTGTTGACAAAAAAAAGATTAGTATTTAGAAGTTGCAAATGATTTCTAAATGTTACTTCTCCAAGAATTTTACATATAACTTTTTGAAAGTGTTAGCAATGCATTTAAATAGATACAATTACAAAAATTCTTAAATCATTGTATTTCTATGTAATAATATGAAATCATGTTAATATTCCAAATTAATTTTATATTTATAATACTAATTTTCAATTAGTATTTTTTCAACTTTTGAGAAGAATAATATTTTCAACTAAACTATATTTTGATATATATATATATATATATATATATATATATATATAACTAAATAAAATACATTAGTTTCAGTAACAAAATTATAGCGATTATTAAATCATTACAATAAGTATAAATATATTAAACATATTATATATTAACATAATAATTTGATATAAATAAGTTTATATATATATATATAAACATATAAATATATATAAAAACATATATTGCTATATGTTAACAAACGATTTATAACATAAATCCGTCTTAAATTATTCATTGTCACTTAATACAGATATAAGCCTTTATTCAAAATAACCATATCCGCCTTAGAAAAAGCTTTTTTTATTAATCTGGAAATATCTCAACTATATGGAGAGGTCTAAATTAAGAGTTATTCTTAGGTTCACCCATTAGGATGAACCTCTAGGTTCACCAACCAATAAGATTGTATTATTTCATATTTCATATTTAAAAAAAAAAAATCTTGTTAAGTTATATTATGTTTTTAAAATAAATATACAAAAAGAAATAAAAAAAATAATAACATTTAAAAAACTAAAAAAAACTTTGAAAACAATAACACTAAAACACTAAATCCTAAACCCTAATCCTAAATCCTAAACCCTAATACTAAACCCTAAACCCTAATCCTAAATCCTAAACCCTTTGGAAAAATCTTAACCCTTGGATAAATTAATACTAAGCAATTATACTATTTTTTATTTATTTTATCTTTTTATTTTAAACACATGTTTTTATTTTAAAGATATATTAAAAGTTTTTTTGTTTTATTTTTTTCAATTATTACTATTTTTATTTTATTTTTATCTTTTATTTTAAAACATAATATAATGTTAAAATATATTTTTAAAGAATTTTTTTCTTTTTTTGTAAATATTATTATTCTTACTTATTTTTTTCTCTTTTTTATTTTAAAAATATAATATAACTTGACAAGATTTTGTTTCTTTTTTTAAAATATATCAAATATGAAATAACAATATCCTATTGGTTGGTGAACCAAGAGGTTCTAGGGGGTGAACCCAAAAATAAGTTCTAAATTAATGTCCAAAAGGAGGTGTAATCCACGGATAAACCTGTCTCCGGATATTCAAATGGGTTTGAAAGTATGAGTTCGTATCCATATTAGGTGACTAAAAATAATTATGATTTAGTTTCGCATAGCAAGTAGATCAAAGTTAAAACATATTAATATCCCAATCCCTCTTCCTTACCCCTTGACCATAATCACTCGGTCGCCTTAGAAAATGTTCAAGCACAAATAGTTGAATTGGCATGTTTGTTCATTAAACGCAGCAATCAACGCTAGCGACTGAAATTTGTTTGTAATTTTTTTTTCTGAATTGGTTGCTGGTGAATGAAAACAAAGAACATGCGTTAGAATAATCGATGGAATTCGGTGATGTTTGTGACACTAAATTAACTAGTGTCAGTACTGTTTATCTTCGATCTCTTTGCACTGCAACTGAAAAACACGGATAATCTTTCATTTTTTTCTTTCTTTTCTCTTTAAATGATCTCATCAAACAGGATCACTCATTTTAATGAGATTTTTATGTTTTTCAAAAATATCCTTAATATTATGAACAAATTTAATTTTTTATTAATGACAATCTGGTCTTTTTATTTTAGACCTAAAAACTAGATACTAATGAGTTTTATTATGGGTCAAATTCACCTTTTAATTATTAGTCCGCTGATCTTATCTCATTCCACCCGCCACGGAACGAGTCAATCGGTATTTGAAAAAACTAAGTTGCGGGTGCGGGTGCAGGTCAAATATATTTTATGATGGATGGATGTGGATTTTTCTAATTTCAATTGTGGATATCCAGTAATCTGTAAAAATAGAAAAAAAAAGTTAAAAATATATTTTTCAAAAATATACTAACTTTCGTTAAAATAATAATTTTTATAAAAAATTAAAATTTTAATTAAAAATATACTATTTAATATTATTTTTGAGAAAAAATAATTATTTTAATATTAATAATTATCCAAAGGTCCCGTGGATTATCCGTAAAATTAAATGGGACGTATACAGATAAAAATTATTTTCTTTGCGAGTCGGACATAGCGAATTTGACCCGCTTTCCAGCACCTAGAGTAGTTAATTGATATTATTTTTCCAAAATAAAACTACACAATTATATATAATACATTTACATAGATATTGATGATAATAATAAATTAAATCTACAATAATTTTAGAAAGTTATATTAGACAAAAATATTTTATATCATCAAAGCAAAAAAAACTTATCCATCCATCTGTGACAAAAATGATATCTGCGCTTAAATCAGAAATCCAGTTTTTCTTTTAAATTTCAGTCGTTAGCATTAGGGTTGGGCACGGGGCAAGTACTCGGAGTTTTTTCTATACTTGTAACTCGACTTGCCCCGTTCGAGTATTAAAAAATCTGCCTTGTACTTGTACTTATACTTGCTAATATCAAGTACTTGATTAAGCAAGTACTCGTTAATATATGAGATACTTGCAAGTAACTTGATGTACTTGTACTTGTTTATCTAATTTTTTTTTTGTATTTAAATTATTAAAATAGAAATTTAATTCCAATGATTTTAAAATTAGGTGATTGTCTTTATTTATAGTAAAAGAATTTGTTTGATTTTTATGTTACAATAAATGTGAGATAATATAACAGAGAATTTGATGAAAGAAAAGAGAGAATTATATGATTTCATATGTTTGATATATTATATAAGTATTAAACTAAGTGACATAACAATGTAAATGTTATAAAAAAATTTGAAAGTTAAGTAACGAGTCAAAACGAGTCAAGTAGCTATAATAAATTTAATACTTGTTACTTGGTTTAGACTTGCAAGTAATGAATTTTTTTAACTTGTTACTTACCTTGATTATGACAAGTACTTGTGTTTACGGGGCAAATACGGGGCGAGTAACGAGTTTAAGGCGGGTAACGGGTATTTGTGCCCAGCCCTAGTTAGCATTGATCGCTGCGTTTAATAAACTATGATCCATCTGTGAAGCCCAACTATTTCAGCACAAAGGACTACCTCGTAACTAAAGACAGTGAGCTCCTAGTCTACATATAACAATCAAAGACCCATTTACTTTTCGGGAAATCGGTTACATAACATGCAGAGATCTCCGGAGCAAGTTAATCAATATAAAAGACAAAGACTAGACCATTATCAACCATTTGCCATTTGAGATTTGACTTACCTACTCGAGATTTAGATTCTCTTCTCGTTTGTTATATGTATTCATTGTCAGTAATATTAGTCCAATTCGTACATACTATCTTAGTGATCTAATTATAGACAACCTTTTCCATCATACACAATTTGGTGTCGTCTATGGACTATGGGGGAGACATAGAAAATGCTACCTCTGATTCAAGAGTCCAATCAAACATCAGCCAGTCCGAAATAAATCCCAAAACCAATGAATATGTCTGCAATGACACACCAAACTGATCCGACGAATTCATTCCGACCCAAGAGAGCACCATCGCCATCTGAGAATCACAACAACACAAACAAGTACAATGGTGGAATTTGGCTTTTGTCGTTTTAGGTAGCTTGTGAAATTAAAGATACATGTAACGGTCGCTAAAGCATGAGTAATAAAAACGTTTGGTTCTAACAAAACTTCTCCTCCGTTTTGCTTGCTCATATTATGTTATCTTTTTCTTCTTTGCTCTTTCTTCTTTTCTCTTTCTTCTCCTTTTCCTTGCGCTTTCGTTTTGCATTCTTCTCCTGCTCAGTGACTTCACTTTGAGCGCATTTGTTTTGTTCCTTCCCTTCAGTGTTTATGTTTCTCTCCTCAGTGAGTCGAGGCCTTTTATGTTCCACCCTGTTCTCCTCATTGACTTCACTTCGAGGCCTTTTGTTTTCCAAATTGCTTTCTCCTTTCTCTGCTTGCTTCTCATTCTTTGCTCTTTCCCTTCTGTTAGCCAAATTTCTCCCTCTTTTCTCTTTTTCCTTGCGCTTTCTGATTGCTGTCTTCTCCTCCTGGGTTAGTTGTCCCCTTTGATGATGGCTTCTGTTTTTATTCAAAGCCAATTCACTCTGATAGTGTTTCTTCTGTACCGTACTCCCTCGGAACGATGGGACCTTTTTCTCCACCTGATTGTTGTGGAAAATAGTATTCGGACACAATGCTGGTTCGGAGTTGATGTTTGTATTATCCGGTCGGGAATTTATTGTCTGTAACACTAGTTTGTGCGCTGCCTTCCCAAGCCTATCCCCCGAAATGGATCCTTGTGGGTTATACCTGCAGACAGTGAGAAAACGGATTAAGACATTACACACCATCCCTACATAAAAGGGCCTTCCAAAACTTTGGATATTACAAAAGATCCATATAATCTTTACCTCTTGATTTTTATAATCTTTGCAGGAGCTCGTCTTCGATCACCATCTTCATGCCATAGATTAGCTCCACCTTTTAAATCCGCTAGTTGTACAGTCTGTGAACACGATAAATGAATAACACTGTAACCACTACTAAGCTATGTTTTTTTTGGTTCTAGAAAGAATTGTTTATTTTCACCACAACGTCAAACACAAAATCAGAATCCAAGTATAGATGCAAATAGTAATAATCAACTATACCTTTTTAGGCAACACCACTCCTGAAGGTGGACGAGCAATGTCGCTTCCTCTAAGATCATCTGGAAGTTTGTATATGGCACACCTGTAAAAAGAAAGTGTTAATTTGATACAACTCAAGGAGATACCATAAACTGACAAAATCGAAATCTGTGATAAAGGGATTACATGACTTGATTGGCTAATACATCTTCCATGCCCTCGATGGGGGAGCTGAAGCGTGAAGGCTGACTATCTCCACCACATAACGCTAAGTAACCATTCATCCCTTCACTGCAGTTATCAAGAAATTCTCGGTTTTAATTCTAATTTTAACTTGGCTTCTTCACTAAATTAGCCCTTTTTATAACAAAATTAATCACAACTAAACCCCCTACAACTGAATCAACCATTCTCAAGATTTAAATACAAACCTTAGTCCAGGGTCAATTTTTTCCGTAGCTGTTGCTCGTTCTTTGTTGGTCAATTTGATAGTACGGCTACTAAGAGAACGGATGAGCTCAGCAAGGGGATGAGATGAAACCACAAAGAGCATGTCAGACAACACACTGTTTCTTCGAACTTCTTCCTTCTGGAAAAATTAAATGGAAGGAAAACAAAGTTGCATGTGATTCTTATACAGAAATAAACACTATTAAGTTAATATCTATGCATGTGACAGGTTGTACCGTCAGTGAGTGCTCCACTTTAGCTGCTGCTTCCAGAAGACGCTTTTCTTCTATAAAAGGCAGTTTTGCTATACCCTTTACAAGGAAAGATATTACATCTAACGTTAGAAATAGTGCAGGCTACCAAACCATCATATCTGCCTTAATGAGCTGAAAAGACAATCAAACCTGCCAAGAATAGCGCTTTCCGTTCATGTCAATCTCAAAATCTGCACACCAAAAAAGGAAACTGAGAGTCAGGGATTGGACAATACTACAATGAACGAGGCTAATTCTGCAAAAACCACATACCGGGAGGATAAAACTCAGCTATAGGTGAATTTGGATCTGTCATCAGTTTCCTAAAACACTCTGGGAGAGCATGTGCACTAGAATAGGAATCCAGTGAGCAAACTAGTGACGGCAGAAAGAGATGATGAACACTCAGAAACACAGATAGAATTACCTTGCAGATGGAAGAACTGCCAGAAGCTGATTGAATGGCTTAAATGGGGAACCTAGTTCGAACTTAATATCTAGCTTGTCAAGGAACTTGAGATCAGATGCGAAAGGTGCATAATGATAAGGATAAAACCTGCAAAAAAAACACGCAGTTAACCAAAGACGAACAATAGAGAGCAACGCAAAGTGTGAATCAGTTCGCTCATTTCTGCTAAAGTTGCTATTACTAAGGCCATCTTGCCTCTAGAACAAGATTATGTGGAATTAAATCATGTTCCGACCCAATGTAAGCAAAACTTGAAACATCTCAGCTGAAAATACTAGAGGAAAAGTAGGAAGATAGATGGCAAAAATATGATGGATGCTTTCCCGGAAAACTTGGTATATTGAACAGTCTACTCAAACTTGAAGCATGATGCGAAAATAAAAATGACCATTACAATCCTAAAAGAATATATTGTTTATCTAGGCGCAATAATCATCCTGCTTCAAAATATTACAAGAAACGAACACAGAAAATAGTGAAATACGAAGAGTATATTATATATGTACGAGGATGACAGGAAACTGACCAATTCCATGAACAAACACCATGATAATAGTAATGCATTATCCAACAAAGACCTTCTGTATACTTCAAGACCTGGTCATTAATAACAAAACAGTAAATTTGTGCATTTCAAGTGACGTAAGCGTAATTTATATTTCATCAAAATTACACGCATGGGGAAACTCACAACATCTCTGTGTATTTGTTCCATTTCCTCTATAGTCTTGGCTACGAATTTCTCCTCATAGTATCTCTCCCTCCATCCTTCTACACCTAGCCTCACCTGATCATACAACAGCCATGTGGAATCGCCCGAGTGATAAGGCAAATGTGTAAACAAGCTCACAAAGATTAAGCATTCATGCAGATGTAGAAGCAGCTAAAATAATAAATAAGTGACCTTATCTTCTTCGCCTTTTCCTGAACTGAACCCATCTGATTTTTCCCGCAACAGTTTCTTAAGCTTAAACTTCAATTCTTCACTGTTATCCATCTCCTGAAAATGCATCAAGTATTTTAGTATAATTCAAACGAAAAAGTAAAAATCAAGTCCCTAAATAACATCAAGCAAAAAAACAGTATAACTTGACAGTTTCACCAAAACTTGAAATGGAGAAACAGAAAATAGTTTACACTTAACCAACAAAGGTTATAATCACACAAAAACAATCCAACAAAAAGGTACAAAGATAGCTAGAAATTTATTGAAATCCACCATCCGATGACTTACTTCTTCTTTGATGTTATATTCTGTTTCCCCCTTCGCCACGCTAGAGTTATCGTTCAATGACAGACGCAATGAATCGGACACCTCAACTAGAGGATCTAGTTGCACAACCGGGTCATAGTTACTTTTTCTGCTCGATTGAGCTCGGTCACGACTAAACCTTTCCGATTGCCTCTGTAACAGATATCACAATAACTGCATCTTTGAAATACTACGCCATACAAATTTATCGGAATCATGTTTTCTAAGCTTTTATTTTTGGTGAATGATCCAACGGGGAGGTGTGTAGTACAAGGTAGTGCATCGAAGTTATTAAGCCATGCAGAGAGAGGCATATGGCACGTTTTCAGAAAGAAAACTGCTGCATACACTATCTAATTTCTGCGACAAGAGGCGTGTAATACTAGGTAGCGATGCAAAATGGCAGTATTTTTGGCGTTTCAGAGCATTCACTTCGTTTGAGCATTTTCTTAGGTTTCCCACATAATCTTAAGCAAGTACTCTGATCGTATAGCTTCCATTATAATACCTTAGAATAAAGGAAAGTGCAGAAAACTAATTATAGAAGGACATTAACCTGATGATTTTGTGCTCTCCTTTGAAATATATTATTTTCATAGAGCCCAACGGCCTGGATAAAATGCTCGACATTCTTTAAATTCAGCTGAAAGTTAAAAGATGAACATATTAAAATATTAATCCGATATCCACATCTAGTACGATGAAGAATGTTTAAGCAATGCACCTTGCTTCCGTTGCTCAAGTAACTTGTACTTGATCCAAATTCCTTCTTGTACACGGACATAAGTAATTCTATAGCACCCTGCAAGACAACAAAGTTATGACTAAAAATCCCTGTTTGATTTTTTTTTTCAAACTCGTCAATCTGTCTTGAGCAGGCTCATAGACGTTTGACACAAAGATGCATCAATTATATTGAACGAAAGCAGAGTATGACTAAATATGTACAGTAGAACCTCTATAAATTAATACTCGATAAATTAATATACACTAAATATCTCTATAAATTAGTATAATTTTATAGTCCTAAATTGAGTTTTTGGTTCAATTAGTATATCTATAAATTAATATCTCTCTAAATTAATAAAAAGACAAAATTTTGGTGTAGTCCCAACATTATTAATTTATAGAGGTTTCACTGTACTAAGCTATTGAATTCCAACTATAAATGAAGACTTCTATAAGGATTTTCTATGGATTGATTTATAGCTACAGAATCTGATATAGGAACAGGGGAAGCTCACATATCTAAGAATTGCTATTGTTCAGAAGATATCAAAGAGTTAGCGAGAGTGATATATGATCGATCATACATTGACAAGACATCTTAAAAGCTGGAACAAAACTAGAACAACAGAAAACTAAGACGAAACAAACCTCTCGTATCTCTAGTGTAGGCATATGTGGCAGGAAATCATTGCCAACAAAAAAACAGATGAAGATGAAGTCATCAATTATGCGGTCCAAATGTTTTTGCAATTGCGAGTTCGGTATCTGCATGTCGTGCTCCAAATACTCTCGAAGCGTCCAGATATTGACGAACTGTAAAAAGTTAAGGGAACTTAATGATTATGCTAAAGATATTAATAAGCCTTTTACATTGCATGCAATTTTGAAAAATAGTATTGAGGTGTGTAACCCTTAAAAATACCTGATATGGCTTCTTAGCCACAACATCTGTCTCGGGTTTATCTAACATATCTCCTGCCTTCCTCTTTACCTTGCCCTCACAATCTGCTGCTCGGTGCCCGAGTTGACCACACAAGAAGCACTTGTCTTGTTGTCCAGGAGTGAAAACAACCTATATGAAGTCACCACGAGGAAACACGGGTTGAATTGACATTATATAGTGAATCCTGAAACATTAAAGACTCACATACAAATTTGTGACTATTTCATTCAGATGCTAATTACTTGTTAATAACTACGATACTGAAGAAGTAAGTGTTGAGATTATAAACGAGTTAAGATTGGTAAAAAACCTCACGAAGGATTGAAATATGAACTTCGTGTGTGGCCAAAGCCAGCATGATCAAGTCGGCGTCCTGTAAAAATCATGCCTTAATTAGTTAACTCGATCAAGATCCCAAATCTTATTTCAAAAACAAAACATGGAACGGGAGGTTACATACCAAACCATAGAGACAATGACAAGTGTTGGGGTTGTAACCAGGATGGTTCTTTTGAAGACGTATGTAAGACATGATCTTGTGTTCCCCCTCGCCAGGAACATTAGCATCAGAGAGAATAACCTTACAGAAACAAAGAAAATCATATCATCATCAAAGCGTGAACAATGCAATGCATAAAATAGCAGCAATAAGGGAATAATTAGTAAGTAAGTACCTTTATATTTTTCCAACCAGGGTCAGAATTAAGTCTAAGGTGAATGTAGTATTGCAACGCAAATGAGAGAGTAGACATGAACTCTGTTCCAGGAGTTATAACATTAGAGTCAAAAACTTGAGAGTCCAGCTTAGGTGGCAACTTCTTCCCTTCACTCTCAAACTCTTGCCGCAGTCTCTCTTCTTCAGCAGCCTAAAACATATCAAAATTTCAATAAATTGAAGTCTGAAACAGAAGCGAAGTAAGGGGTTTGTTGTTACATACAGCCTCTGCTGCATCTTTTGCAGCTCGAAACCTTCTGGATCTCTGTTGGTTCATCTTAGCCCTTGGAGCAACACCATCTACACATGGCAAAAAAATAAACAATTACAAGACAGCAAAAAAAGCAAAACAGTAGATAATAATAAAATAGTACACTCACCAATAGCCAAGAATAAGAGCTTCCGAGGTCGAACCATAACGAATAGTCTGTCTATGTAATCGAACATGCATTGAAACACCTCCGAAAACGTTGTCGGAGAAGCCTGAAGAAAAAGAGAGTATTATTTATTTGGAGAAAGAAGAGGAAAAAAGCAAAGGGGTTGTTAGTTAGTTAGTTATTACTCTGTCTTCAGGATGGAAACAAGGATGAATGATTCCGTTCATGTCGAGGTAGAGATTGTCATACTCGACGCCGTTTGGATTAGGTTTGCTGGTATCGACGGGAACCTTGACGTCGAGAGGTTCTTCTTCGATGACATCTTGCAAAATCAATGGATACCTCTCGATTAACCATCTGTAGAACGAAGGTACTCCCATTCTTCTCTCTCAACACTTTGTGTCTTGTTTTGCTCTGTTGCGGCAGGACTAGTCAACAGAAGCAGCAACGGAGGGAGCTCTTTAGGTCACGCAGGGATACAACTTATTTGCCGGTGAAACCCTTTTCCAAAATTATTATTTAAAAAGGAAAAAAAAACTTTTTTGATAGAATATAGAAAATAAATTAAAAATGCATTTATTTTTTACATGATAAAATAAATATACTGATGATAAGTCGGAATTTGTTTGTGTGTTTTTAATGAATTTAGAAATTAAAAATATATTTAATCATCTTATGTTTTGAAAATCTATATTGAAACTAGGGCTGGGAAAAAACTCGCAACTCAAAAAATCGAATTGAATTAGATCGAAAATTAGTTTTTAACCCGAACTGAAATTAGTTAAATATTCGAATGGGTTCAAAATTTTGGTATTTAAAGAACCAAAACCAAATCTGATCCGAACCGAAATATTTTGGATATCCGAATATATCCAAATCAGATTTATATATTTGAACATATTAGCTATTTTTAAATTTAATATCCAATATATATATATCCAAAATGAATAAGATATTTTGAAGTTATACAAAATATTTAAAAATATATATCTATACTATTATTTAAGAAGTAAATTTGTTTAGTTGTTATATTCTCCATAAGTTTAGGTAATTTTGTTTATTTATCATATTTTTAATATTCATATATAATTTATTTATAAATAAAACAAATTTATATGAATATATCATATTTTATAAAATAATATAATTCTTTTGAATTATGTTGTTATCTTCAAATATATTATATAAGATAATTCTCATGTATTATGTTGTTATGTTGAAAAAATATTTTCATATTATAAAACTTAAAATTAACATATAAAAATTATACTATTAATAATTAAATATAATTCATCAAAAAATTATTTGAAAAGTGAATTTATTGATTTGTTTCCCTGATCTTAGTAATTTTGATAATTTGCCAGAATTTCTATAATTTTTATTTATTTATTATATAATCAAAACTAATATATATTAATAATATGATATTTTAAAAAATAAGATAATTCTTATGTATTATGATATTATCTTGAAAATATATTTTTCATTTATAAAATTTAAAACTAACATATAAAAATCTATACTATTATTTAAGTAGTAAATTTGATGTTTGCTAATTTGTCATATCTTCCATGATTTTAGATCATTTTGATAATTTATCGTAATTTTATATATAATTTATTATATATTTAAAACAAATTTATATTAATAGTATCAATTTTTTAGGAAATAAGATACTTCTTATGTATTAAGTTTCTGTCTTGAAATATATTTTTCTATTAGAAATTTAAAGTTAAGATATAAAAATTGTAGTAATTATATAATTGAAATAAATTTACACTAATAATATTATACTTTTAAAAAATAAGTTAATTCTTATGTATTATTTTTTTATCTTGAAAATATATTTTTATATTATATAATTTAAAAGTAAAATAGAAAAATTATCTATTATTAATTAAATATAAATCATCATTCAAGAAAAAATATTTAAGAAGTTAATTTGTTGATTCATTAAGTTCTCCATGATTTTATGTAATTTTAATTATGTCATAATTTCTATAATCTTATATAATTGTTATATAATTAAAAAAATTATCATACTATATTTTTTAGAAATGAAATAATTTAGGCATTATATTGTTATCTTGAAAATGTTTTCCTATTATCAAATTTAAAATTAAGATATAAAAATTATAATTAAATATAAATTAAGTAAAATATTTGTATAAATATTATAATTAAATATAAATCAAGTAAAATAATTATAGAAATATATTTTTTTAAATATTTCTGATGTTTGAGTTTTGTCATTGATAATTATTTGATGTTTGATTTTTACTTTTTGAAAACATCAATAATAACTTATTATGCTGCTTTTTAAATTAATGAAACATCAACCAATAAATATTCATAAGATAATTATGCCTGCAAATGCGAGTAAAACATCTAGTAGAAATTATAAAAAGTAAATAGCTAAAGTAGCTAAACAATACTAAACACACACACAAAAATAAAATGTATATTGATTCTTCGTCCAAATATTCAAGATAAACCAGCTTTTATGTTATTTTAGCATACAAACTCAAATTTATATGTTATATATCATTTTTTATATTTTGAGAAAATTATAGTACATAGGAATTTAAAAATTGAAATAATTTAAATCGGTTATCCGAATCCGAACCGAATTCAGACCGAAATTTATAAATATCTGAATGGAGCTGAAATTTTGAACCTCAAAAATTCAAAACTCGAATGGATCTAAACTGAACTCGAATTAATACCTGAACGCTCATCCCTAATTAAAACATTGTTTTATAATTTATAGATCGCTATTTAAATTATTCAATTATACATATTTATTAATGAATTTAAGGGTACATCTCCTAAAAAGACTCCAGAAATGTTTTTACAACCACAATCGCACAAGGAGGAAAAAGAAAGAAAAAAAAAGAAAAGGTGAACAACTACTATACTTTTATTTTATACGTCACAATGATAATGTGGAGAACAATGCGATTCTAATAGTAACAAAAATATATAGTTACATTAAGAATGCTTTCTTTGGTCCAATGACAACTAAGGAAAGCACCGAGTAGAGATGACATTTGGTTTCTTCTGTTCCGTCTAGTCCCAGATCATTGCGGGTTTGTCTTTTAAAGGGATTCGATGGGTGTGTCCAGCGCGAGATGCTATTTGAATACAACTGCCCAATCCCGTACTGCATTTTTTAGGTCTTCGTGAGTCGTCTTACGAGACATGTGATAATACGCGCATCATAACGATTTAGGTCACTCCAAAACGCTTCACACCATTCTAGAACATAGTTCAAGTCGTCGATTCAACTAGACATAATTCATCAATTATTGTTTTGCTTATGTTTTAATCAAAACAATAATTGTAATTATTCGTATCACACCCAAAACATATTAACATACAAAGTAAAAATAATTGTAGAAAATATATTCCAAAATCTTATAACTCATAAGTTCATAACCAATGTTTTAGCTTGCTGAATCTAAAAATAAATAAAATGAAACACCAAATCTCAAATTAAATAAAAAGAGAAACCAAATCAAAACACTACTAAAACTCGAATCGTCATCGCCGGAGTTGTAGTCGTCATCACCGGAATTCGAACAATTATCACCGAAGCTTGAATTATCATCATCGTCCGAGCTCCTTACGCTTTCTCAGGGTAAATCACATAAATCGTCTTCTTCTCACTCATTATCTCGTTTTATAAATAAAACAAAAAATAAAGAAAAAAATACGGGTCCTTGTAATCCCGCGGATCCATTCATCCCATCCCGCAAAACACCCAGTCCCGCAAAGACCCATCCCGCGAGGCTCGCAAATTCGCGGGCCTAAAAATCTTCGTCCGAATACCATCCCGGGACAGTTCTTTACGCTTGGCCCGCGGTCCAGATCCGTGATTGTCATCTCTAGCACCGAGCTACTCT
The DNA here is from genome assembly GCA_932364175.1 of Eruca vesicaria subsp. sativa. Lineage (NCBI taxonomy): Eukaryota > Viridiplantae > Streptophyta > Magnoliopsida > Brassicales > Brassicaceae > Eruca > Eruca vesicaria. The sequence continues at coordinate 34,484 of CAKOAT010053378.1, forward strand.
CAGAAAATAACATTATGGGTAAAAGTTTTGAGAGTTCCTCTTGAATTAGATCATCTTCAATGTATTTTTTTCTATTTTTTCTTTTATTATAGAGGTGGGTTTCTCTCCAATGTATTACTCTATTTTTTTCCTTTTAAAAAAATATTCTTACAAAGTTCTTTTTTATTTTGTAGTTAACACCTTTAACTTTTAATTATTGCAAATTAAGTCATTCATTATAACAATCATCATTTTTCATAAATATGCATTATTATTTAAATCAAAAAATTTATTACAAAAGACATTAATCATAAATAATAAAACAAAGTAAACATGGTCTATATGTTGTATTAATTAATATTTAAGTCTAAATAAAATAGGTTGTCTTAATTAATATTTAAGTTTAAATAAAATATGTTTATTAAGATCTGCTATGAAAACTTTTTAATAATTAAATTATAATTAATAATTTTAGTTTTGAATATAAAATTTAAATATTGTTTTTATTAGAAAGATAAACTTTCAAATAAAATAATAATATTTTATGTAGAGAATTAGACTTATGATTAAAATAATAATATTATTTATTTATTATAAAAATTAAGAATTATTTTGTAAACTAAAAAGAAATTGTGTTTGATAAGTAAACATATTATGTTTTTCATAAACAAGTATTTTAATTATAATCATAAATAGTTAAAGAACTATTGTGCAAATTAAAAAATATCCCTCTATTATAGAAGAATGCTATTTTTTCCAATTAACAAACCACAACTCCATAACCAATAATAAGAAATTCTCATAAATAAACCCAATCACTTATTTAATCAAATAAATTCTAATTCTTTCAATTGTACAAGGCACGGATGTAAGAGATAAGTAACTCTCTAGACATAATATGAACCTGACTGAAAAAAGATACTTGAAGTGTAGCACTTATATTGTAATATCCCTCCGGGAGGGACAAGAACCTGAAGATTACCGACTTCGTTTATTCAACATTAACTTGCCGGAGAATTTACAAAGAAAGAGAAAATCACAAGTTCAGACATGCTAAATATGAACCCACATTATGATGCAAGAACAGAGCCTTCAGTGATTTTCCATCCTCCTGTCTTGGACCAGAAAGCTTCGTATCTTGTTGTGTAGGTTCTGACATCTGTAGCATTGTTTTCTGGATGAACCAAATCAGATAGACAAGCAGACTCCTCCAGAGTTGCTTCCACCGTAGCACGCGTTCCATCAGCTGAGACAGTCACACTGTCAACGGATAGTTTCAACAATGTGTAATCATAGACCAACCCGAGCTGCTTAGTTTCAGATGCTCTGTCTGTCCAGATCTTCAGCATTCTCCCATCCAAAACCTATAATATCACCAGACATTGTTGCAAACACTACAATCAGGTTCACAGTACTAACACAATCGAGTGAACTGTAACTTTATTCCCTTACCTCTGGCAACATTTCTATGCAGTGATCACGCCCAAAGGCCTGAGACTTGATCTTCTGCCACTTGCTCACTAGAGTCTCTGCAGTTCTAGCATCCATTCTGGGAAGCGCTACCGAATCCTCAGATTTCACTGACCCTAATTCGGCAAAAAAATTATTCTAAGGAGATAAGTTTTGGACAAAACATAGTAAACAATTTCCTAGATACCTTATCCTAAGAGAAATGTTAAATACACTGCACTACAGTTCCAACTCTTGTCTCTACAGTTTGATCAAAACATTCAAGCAGCATATGTATATGTTGTGAGTGAATCTACTCAGCACTTGTTAACCACAGTTCTAAATACTCAGGATACTTTTTGGGATTTGTTAAAGAATTGATTAAACTTTTGGGTGGCCATCTAATTTTTAGCAATAAGCTTGTATAAAATTCGAATCCTTTGATCATATTACCTATGGTAGCAATTTCAGATGCCGTAGAGGAAGTCATATCTTTGCGCTGCAACGATGAGCTGCTTTTAAGAGACAAATACCTCATGCTGGCCAGCGAAATTATTCCAACAACAACACCGGCAGAGAGAATCTTTACACTTGCCTCCTTTAGCTTATCAGCACTGGACTTTTCTACAGTAATTGCATCAACGCTAGACTTTGGGACACCAGCTCCAATAGCATAATCATTATTATCAAAGATTTCGGATGGTCTTTCAGTTTCTGCACTTAAAACAGAAGTCTCGTCATCAAGTCCTACACTGTTACCAACATGGTCTACAGTAGATACAGTCTCTTGCGCATCTGAATAGCGAGAAGGAAAGACTTTCTGCAGTGCCTGTATAGCACTAGCCTTCACATGCTCAGCTCCCATCCTTGCCATAGCTGCAGCAGCTGCTAAAGGAGAGCCCTGAACTACCTCCACTCTTTCCAGGTAACTCAAAACCATGGGATCATCATAATAATCCCCGAGTTTAAATTGTTTATCTTTGGTATCTCTGAATCTAGGAAACACAACCCCTGCCAACCAGGTTTCCAATAATTTGCAGAGCCCAGGGAGGTCGTGATTGTCATCACGATTTGAATTCTCCAAGACAAACTCAACAATAGCTGGATTCCTGTATTGTGAGTCCTCACTGTCTAGCCCCAACCACATACGGCATTCGTCAACTTTGCCTATAAGCAGTGCACAGAGTCCCCTCTCGAGACCAAAATCTACCTCCCAATTATTTCTAGAGTCATACAGCATCGCAGGGATCTCCATAGCCATTACCTTAGCCTGCTGAAGTTGCTGGAATTGCTTATCAGCGTCCTGTAAGAGGTGTGGCTTCTTACCTATAAAAGCTTGAGCCACAAGGGCAAGGGCCACTTCGTAAACTTCAAATGACTCTGCTGGAATATTACTCGGGGTAGCTACAAAAAGATCAACCTAGGAAGGAGACAAAGGGCAGACGAGATTAGAATGAGGGAAAACAAAGCTATAAAAAAACAGCAGGGTAGGGTTTCTCCACCTGCTCAGATGCTGTCATTCGTAAAAAGGCTTCATTCATAAATTTCTCACGTGTTAGACCACCAACAACAGCTGAAGCTCCACCACCTCCAACAGACCACAAGATATTGCGTACACCACTCAAACCATCTTGCCTTTTCCCCTCGCCCAGAGGCAAAGCAAGTAGCTCCAAAACATAACGCGGTGTGATCTCTTCCAAAGTCTCATCAATCTGGGCACGTAAATCAGGTGCAAGGCTGCTGGCTCCTTCCTCCTGCAAAAGCTTCAGAGCTTCCTCAACGAACTCATACCCGGTAATAAAATCAGGAGGATTTAATGCCATTGCATCCCTGGAGATGTCAACAAAGGCAAGAGCCATAACCAAAACGACATCTTGCTTGAAGGACTTAGGCAACCTCTCCTTAAGCAAGGCTTCTCCTACACGAAGAACCACCTCAGTCTCGCCAGCTTCTTGCAGTACACAGAGAGCACCAGGAACCTTCCATGTTTAGAAAAAAAAAATCATTTTACTTTGAAACCACCAAGAAAACATTACGAGGGTGTATTCAACTAGAAATTTGAGGTGATTTGTATTAGATTAACAAATCTACTATTATTCAAAACGTGAATTTTAAAACATGTTTTAAAATCTAATGTTATTGAGCTTGTCATTTCATCACTAAAATCTAGAGTTATTTAAGAAATTGAGCTTGTTATTGAGCTAAAATCTAATGTTATTGAGCTTGTTATTCAATTTTAAAAACTAATGTTATTGAGCTTATAATTTAATTTTAAAACATGTTTTAAAATTAAATAAAATCACTAAACTAAAATCTAATGTTATTGAGCTTGTTATTTAAACTAAACATCACTAAACTAAAATCTAATGTTATTGAGCTTGTTATTTAATTTAAAAAATGTTTTAAAATCTAGTTATATATGAGATTCTAGAGCTATTAAGAAAAATCACTCAAATTCTCAAACAATCATCTAAAAACTAACTAAAAATCAAATTAATTTACAGATTCAATACAACCCCCCCTACAAATCCAAATAATTGTTACCTTATCCCAAGGAACATCAGTGATGAGTGTAGCATCCACGTCATCAACAAGGCTTTCGTTGTACTCTCTTCTAGACCGAGGATTCGACAGAGTCTCGCAAGCAGCTTGAAGTATCTGTCTCCTGCTGATTAAAGCGTCGTCACTGAAACCAAATTGAGGCGGTTTCGAAACCCTAGCTTCGAATGCTCTTCTGATTCCATCTGTTAAGAAATGCGTCTCGGCTCCCAAGACCTGGTAGAAATCGATGGGGATGGGAACGTGGCGTTGTTGTTCGATAGATGGTGGCGGCGGAGACACCAAAGTGGCGGTGGCGGCGGTGGCGAGTGAGGATGAGGAGGAGGAGGAATCGGTGGTGAAATTGAAGTCCGGGAGAAGACGATCGGCCCATCTGCTGGCGGAACAGACGGTGGTTATCGGAGAGGAGGGTAGGGTACGACGGAGTTTGGTCGCCGGTGGATGTCGGCAGATATGAAAAGGGATGAGGCCAAGGCCGAGGTGACCTACAGCTTCCATTGGAGTTTTGTTGTTGTGGATGTTCTTTTTCTTTTTGTTCACATTATCTAGGGCTTACGGTGTTTTTTGGGGTTTTGAGAAATTGAGAGGTATTCTAAAATCAAATAGATTTATTTATTTAAAAAAAAAACATATTTAAAAAGTGTTGAATTTTTTTTTCCTTTGGTTACCATTTGTTAGCAAGGATGCATAATTCTCAACATTGGCTCCGAATGACACTCGGATAGAAATGTGGTTCGGTGATTCTATGATGGAACTGTTTTTCACTCAAATGTTTTTTGCCACTATTTGAGTGTGTTTTTGAACACACTAAAATCGGAATAACTAACTTGTAGAATCGGTAGATTTTTTTTCATGTTGTGAGCAGTATAAAGTACTTCAGTCTATTTCATAAAATTGTCACTTTATCATTTTTTCTTATTATATAAAAAGTATCATTTTATAATTTAAATATAATTTATATTTCAATACGATAAATCCAAGACTAACATTAAGGAAACTTAAAAAAAAAAACAAAATTTGTTCAGTACCTTCACTATCAGTCCCCCATGAGTATTTCGCTTTCCAAGATTATCATTGCTGATTGTTTTTTCGGGAACTAGAGAAAATGCATCTGAAGAACTTGGGAGTAAAAGAGTATTTTATTTGTAGGGTAACTTTTCTCCGTTGAGCGATGGGCTAATTGAAAATGAATGAAATTAATGAAGAAAACAGAGTTGGATCCCATGCACACAAAAAAGTTGTTGAAATTGAGAAGAAACGGTTTCAATTGTCAATCAGTATTTTCACGAAAGTACAAAAAGGACTCGACTCCATTTACAGGAGAAATATAACGAACATTTTAAGAGAGAACACAGAAGTCAGTTTAGGGACACACTCTAATGTTGGAGCAGAGCTTCATTACAATATTTTTTGAAGTTGACAGCTTCATCGGTAAGGAAGTCACTGCAAAAAAGTAAATGTTAACAAAGAAGGAGAATCAGTTAAATGGTGACATATAAGCGAGACTCACCACAATCGTTCAGCCATGCGCCCCACTTCCCATCTTGGACTCCATGGGTAGTCGGTGAGGAGGTTTAATTTTACCGGCTCGCTCAACTGGTTTAAATGCTGCATATTTAAAACTTATAAATCCATTCATTATACGTACCTAAGAAAAAAAAAGAAACTCGTTTTCAGGTAGTTTTGATACCTGGCAACTTTGGAGCATTAGAGCTGGTTGCTGCTTTGGAAATTGGGTTGGAAAGAAGAAGTGAACCTACATCAATAACCGAAAAAAGACAAATTTATTTGAAACTGAGAATTCTCTAGATGAAGAAGAGCTTTGAAACATGAATAATAAATAAGCCTTAAGGAGTGATAGACTTACCACGAACGGAAATGGTCCCGAGGCAGCAAGGAACGATGCCTTACGGCAAAAGGTCTTAAGCAAAGAAAACAAAAAAATAAGAAATAAGAAAATCTGAGATGCTCGGAAATCATTTCAAGTTATCCCAAGAAATACTTACAGGATCCGCTTCAAGAGGTCTTCCAAGAAAAATAGTCAATGCCTCAACAAAACTCCTCCTTAAAACAATTGCCGAAATAGCTTCCAGGATCTAGAAAGCAAGCTTAATAAGGCCTTCATACCCACAAAATAAAACACATACTTTATGTCTAGGAACTTACTTGTCTCTCAAGGGTTTCTTCGAGATGGGGGAGATATTCAGCCAAGCACCTTCATATAAAAAAAATTATTATGGGGTGGAGATCAGTATACGAATGGTATGCAGGTAGACGTGTAACTTACATCCCATCCATCCATGGAGGAAGTTTAACATCCTCAACAGAGAAAAGCGCTTTCAAATCAGAAGATGGTACTAATTTCAGACGAGGTGAAGAAGGTGCTGATTCATATTTTCGAAGAATCGGGTATACCACCTGCATTCGCAAAGAATTAGAAAAAGAGTAAACAATGGGATAAAGAGACTTATATGGAACGAAGAGAAAACCTGAAGATATATTTTCTGCTCATTCTTCCAAGGGCACCCAACAACAAGTTTGTTGATGCTCATATCCATCACAAGAGGTACTGCAAACTTGACTTCCTCTGGCTACATCAAAAATAATTAAAGGCAATGAAAAATCAAATGCCTCCAATGCGTTGGCTTCACGAGAGATGATCAACAATCTTGACGGATATAAATACCTTGTCAGCTCCTAAAGTCATTTGCATTTCAATTCCCTGGAAAAAGAAAAACAAGAAGTGCATCAACATTGAGAACTATGAGATGATTTTATCTTAAACGATTTTGCAAACAAAACGAAAAAAACAAAATTATTATTCAACCCACCATTCGAGACATAACTGATGATGTTTCACAGCAGAATCTATATGCTTTAAGTGGCCTTAAAAACAGATTATGATTCCTGATATAAAAAAAAATGAATGACTTGCATAATACCTTTCGAGTTAAAACGGTGCTAATCTCAAACTTGACACGATCATCATCAACTTGACCCACTCGCTTTCGCTGGTAAGCCACATATTGATCCCTGTACAGTGAGAAAACAACTTCGACTGAGCCAGGTAGTAACCTGAAAACAACCTCAATATACTACCCAAATTTAAAGTATAACTCCCATGGGTAAAGTGTCCTCTGAGCGTTAACTGGATCTGCTAACTTTTCCTCTACAATCAAATACTAAGAAAGAAACCTAATATCTTCTGCATGTTTTAATCATTCACACTGATGTTTATTTCTAGAGTTTCTAGAGGACATGCTTTGTTGACAACCTAAGAAAGTACTTAACATTCAGAAATTTAGTAGAAAACCCAATTAGTGAGATTGCCATATAACTATCATGAGAGTTTCTACTCAAAGTTCATCGAATCTCATGGGCATATTTTATTTTATTTTAAAAAGAAAAGCATTAAGAGGAAACAACAACCTTAATCCTTGAACAAGAGCAAGTAACAGAGTAGAGTCCTGGTTGTTCCACTCAGACAAAACCTTGTCTAGTAATGAATCATCAGTGCTGCTACAAGGCATAAAATCCTCATCATCTGGGCCAAATATGAAATCTGGAGGAGATGCTGGATACTCTGAATTGTAAATAACATCCCCTGCCACAAAAAAAAACAGAAAAAACTTGTGTGATTGATTACAGAAAACATTGCAAACTGAGAAGAAGGAAAAAGAACACTTACATTTTATCGTGTCCATACAGTAAGGTATCACCAAAGTAAACCGATCGAGGATTTTGGGATTGAACTTGTTACCCGACCGGACATTTTCGATCTACAAATCGTTAAACGACTTAAGATATATTGAAAACCCTAATTTCCCAAATATTGAAACTTGTGAAATTGGTGATTAAGTTTATACCTTGATGGAATCAGGAGAGTGATTGAGTAAGTAGTGGAGCTGATCGGCGATTAAAGGAGGAAATGCTTCAGACGACGCCATGGGACGAATCTCTGCTACCGGCGGTAATCTTCACGCGGCGAGTAGAGTGGTGGAAACAATTAAAAAGGGATCTGTATCATTTACTTTAGGGAATTTAGTTACCGTCTCCTCGTTGCCCAGAAAAAAAAAGCTATTTATCACTAACAACAATTTTATTTCCCCCCTCCCCAAATTATTTTGAGATATTGCATCCAATGACATTATAAAAAACTTGAATTTAACAAATAACTAGGTGACTGTGCGGGCATATAATATCTAAAATAATAAAATTAGGTGACTGGTCCGCATGTGCGGGTATATAATATCTAAAATAATAAAAATTATAGTGTTTATAGTTAGAAGTTGTGAGAGAAAAAAAATCACTGTGTTTAGTGATTCCGGGTGATGGAGTGGGTTTCCACAGCCACCGTCGGTCCGGCTTTAGATTGTCCTTGGTTTTATTTCTCGTTTATAGATCTTTAATAGAGAAAGTTTGGTGTATCTCTTGTTTTGGTTTCAACAGGGTGATGTTTTTATTTTGGGAGGCGAAAGCTTATACAGATCCGTCGAAGAGTGTATCTACATTAGAGTTTTTTCAATTTTGGGTTTTCGGCCATGTCGATTTTTATTGTAATGTCCTTTTGTTATGGGTTTTGGTAATTGTGTATCTTTGGGATTTGATCCTTTATTAATCAAATTAAGATGGAAAAAAAATTTAGAAGTTGTGTATCCTACTATATTGTCAATAAGTGAAATTGTGTTGTATATAAGTCTTTTATTTAGAAGTTAACTAAAGCTTGTTGGTATATCTCATTTGTCCTTAGCTTTGTTTGTTTTGCAAATATTTTGCCTTGAACCACATGTAACTATTCATTATTGATTGTTTAATTAAATTGTATTTCAAAATATACANTGTTGGTATATCTCATTTGTCCTTAGCTTTGTTTGTTTTGCAAATATTTTGCCTTGAACCACATGTAACTATTCATTATTGATTGTTTAATTAAATTGTATTTCAAAATATACAGAAAGAGATAGTAGGATAATATAGTTTCTTTCAACTATTTATTAGGTGTTAATCAAAAAGTAATTGCAAGAGATATAATGTTATTCTCTTTGAGAAAATAAATAATAATTAAAGTCAATAAAATAAGAAACCAAATTTAAGAAATAACAGTAAGTGAACTGGTGTTCGACAAAAAAAAAGAATAGATTCTTCTTCCATTTCTCCAGCTTCACTTGCTTTTGATTTTTTAGAGTGTTTTTTATTGACAGAGAACTGATCCTCAACAGCATTGTCTCGCGCTCTTATTGGCTTCTTTTTTTAGACAAAAAAGTTGGTAAAAACCACCAGAACCCTTAGCTATTTCCTTTTTAAATTGCAACAATAAAACCTTTAGAAGAGAAAAGAGATTTGAATTGAGATCTCTTGCCAATGTGGAAGTAAACATTTTAATATTAAACAATGTGAAATAGGTGTAGGAGGTAATGCTGCAAACTCTTATCTTAGCATTCACAAAAGTTTTATAGAGAATCTCACCACATATAAAAAATGTCTAGCATATTGCGATTGTTCTCTAGGGTGCTGATCCTCAACATCATTGCCTCACTCTTATTGTTTTTTTAGACAAAGGAATTTTTGAAGAACCCCCCAGAACCCTGAGATATTTATTCTGAAGACTGCAACATTAAACATTTTGAAGAGAAAAGAGATTTGAAATGAAATCTTATACTAACGTGGTTGTAAACATTTTAATATTTTTCTAATAATAAGAATAGTTACGGTTCAATAGGAAAAGTTAAAAATGATTTCAATTCTTACTTCTTTATCAGCAAATACCATTTCAATAGTGTCTTCGGTCTCTTTGCTATAATTCTTTCACAGACGACTAATTCTACCTTCAATATTCCATGTATCTGTTTGAACCATTGCCATTTGTTTTTTTTTTTTTTGAATTATCAACATAGCTTTAATGTTTGTAGTGTAAGCCCCTGACCAACTTTATATATTCTCCAACTTCCACGTTCGAGAGTTATTAGCATAATATATTTATATGCCTTATACTAAACTTCCAAAGATATGTACATTAAAATGGCGAAGGAGTTTGTGGGAATGCATTACTAAATTACTATAATGTGGTTCGCAATAATTGCATATATGAACTATCACAAGTAATTTAGAACAAAAAGAATATTAAAATTTAAGGAATTAACTAATTAGGAATATTTAGAAAAATTAAATACAAATAATATCACATTTGTATTCGAATATTTAATGTATAGTAGTAATATATACGAATTAAAATGTAAGAGTAAAATTGAATATCACCTAGATTAAAACTAATCATGAAACAGTTTAGAGAAAAATATTATAAATATATTGCTATAATTAGGTTTACAATAATTGCTAAGGACTAATAACAATTCATGAATTAACTAATAATGAACATGTTGAAAAATGTACGTTTAATGCAATATCATTTGTATAGACTTTTATACTATATAGTAGCAATAACGAATTAATGACAAAGTAATAAGGAATCTTACTTAGATTTGCATATATTTTTGTTATACGTAAACTATAATTTGATATTGGTTAATTAAATGTACGTTTAATTAATATTTCCTAAGGAAATCATATCATATAGTTTGACTTTTGTAGTTATACAGATTTTTCAACTGTATTTAAAATTAATTAAAAATAATTAATTATAATTCCAAAGCTTATCTAACCAGATTGATATACATATCTCGACCGTTAATCATTTTAAATAAATCGATATAACTTTATATCACAAATGTATATTAAAATTAAACCGATTTCAATTATAACCATTTAATTTAACCAGTATTCCATATCATTTTAATTAAACCGGTATAATTGAAACAAAGCTTATAGGTGTATTGCAAAANATATAACTTTATATCACAAATGTATATTAAAATTAAACCGATTTCAATTATAACCATTTAATTTAACCAGTATTCCATATCATTTTAATTAAACCGGTATAATTGAAACAAAGCTTATAGGTGTATTGCAAAACCAACATATATAATAGAAAATATAATATTTTTATAAAATTATTAGAAAATTTAAGTGAAGAAGGTTGCCTCTAAACCGGTTTGTGTGGTTTAATTGGTGCATCATGAGATAGTTGGTCTTCGTAAGATGGAGTGATGTCCACTTAACCATTATTAGGATCACCTTTACGAATATTAACTAAGATTCACCAATATATTTAATAGACTACACCAATATATATCTCCCCCAAAAATAAGTTTAAATAATTTAAAATAATAACTTCCTGAATATAATTATATGGAAAAAATAATCTACCATGATTTTCTTCAAATCTAAGAGGGTCTTATTAGATCAAAGATTTAAGAGGATTTCATTTTTTATATATTTTATATAAATCACATATTTAATTACCATAAATTATTTTATGAAATATATTTATGAAATATATTTATATCGTTAAGATACTGATAAAAATGGTTCTAGAAGTGATTTTCTTACTCATAAAATTGATTTTCTTACTCATAAAATAAATAAAATAGAAAATTTATTAACGAATCAAATTATAATAGTTTTTCTAAAACTTAAAGACACCTAAAAATATTAATTAAGTGAGTAAATATTAAAAGTAATAAATATTAAAAGTAATAAATAAAACATTATTAATCTTTCTATAATTTCGAGAATTAGTTTCCATAAATTGTTATTTGTAACATTCTTAAGATTATATGGCAAGTGATGTTAAATGATTTTAGACTTACCTTAAATATTTAGATCTAAATTAAATAAATAAAAATTAAGAACAATCGACCAATCAAATTATAACAATTTCTTGAAACTTCACCTATGAGCGACACGCCACCAGAAATCACTAAAGTGACTTCTCATTTAATATATAGGAGGATTTGAAGAGTCCCTTCATGCACGTAATAAAAAATCACTCATGTTATTTCTCAATCAATATATAGTAGGTTTTATCTTTTATAAATAATTTATAACATTTTATAACTTATTTTAAAATTCAGATAAATTTATTCATTAAAAACGCTAAATAATTTTAAAATAATATTAATAAATATGCTTGGACTTTTTAATATTTAAAATAGTTATTATATAATTATATTCAAATACAATTCATCAGTTAGAGTATAAAACTATTATAATTATCTTATATAAAATGTCCTTCATTATATTTTATAGTTTATAAATATTAAAAGTAATAAATAAAACATTATTAATCTTTCTATAATTTCGAGAATTAGTTTCCATAAATTGTTATTTGTAATATTCTTTAGATTATATGGCAAGTGATGTTAAATGATTTTAGACTTACCTTAAATATTTAGATCTAAATTAAATAAATAAAAATTAAGAACAATNTAATAAATAAAACATTATTAATCTTTCTATAATTTCGAGAATTAGTTTCCATAAATTGTTATTTGTAATATTCTTTAGATTATATGGCAAGTGATGTTAAATGATTTTAGACTTACCTTAAATATTTAGATCTAAATTAAATAAATAAAAATTAAGAACAATCGACCAATCAAATTATAACAATTTCTTGAAACTTCACATATGAGCGACACGTCACCAGAAATCACTAGAGTGACTTCTCATTTAATATATAGGAGGATCTCAGTTCAAAAGAAAAAAAAAATCAAGAGATATAAAAATAACTTTTCTTTTTTATATATTTTTATACGTATAATATCCTATCATATTATGATTTGAAAACTATGATTTAATTGATTCATTTCACAATGATCCATTTTTTATACGTATAATACCCCCCGTTCCTTAAAGATACATATTCTAGAAAAAAAAATTTCTTTCTAAAAGATCTATTTTTACATTTTCAATGTAATTTTTATTAACTAATTGTAAACTTCAAAAAATTGATTTTTCATTGGTTTAAAATTGTGAAAAGAAGATAAATACAACAAATTATGCAAATTTATTGTGTTTTATTAAAAAGTGTGAAAAAACTAGAATATAGATCTTTTAGGAACAGAGGGAGTATGATTTAATTGATCCATTTCACAATGGTGACTCAATTATTTCACAATGATCACTCACCTGTTTCACAATGGTGACATGACATTAATTGTTAACCATCGCTAATTCATTTGTAATTAATGGTGACTACATCTAGTTATACTAATCAAACCTCTCTCAGTTATTATCCTCTAATCTCAATATTTTTCTCTAACTATTGAATTCTTTCAAATCATAATTTTTTAAATTTATTATATATGGTTGGTTACACAAAACTACATAATATGTGAATCTGTCGTGAAACATTTATGTTTATGTTAAATTTACACTGGTTTATGTTCTTAGACAGTATATATTTTATGTTATTTAAGATTTATGATTTAGAGTTTAGGGTATCTTGTTTCATATAATTAGATTTTAATATGATGTTCTCGCGTGGCCTTCTCTAGCGATTTCTGGATATTATTTTCTTTATTTTTGTTTTAAATTTTGATGTTCTTTGTTTTCTGCTTAGGAGGCTTGACTTTCGTGTAACCACTTTTGTATGCCAGTAGGACCTCGTATAGTTGTTTACAATTGCGCGTGTCATGGCCTTTGAGCTGATGGTACTTGCAAAACTTGGTGAGGTTAATCTGTTTGGTGGGATTGGCAGAGTCCTCTGCTTCTAGTCGGGATCTTTGTTCCAATGGTTTCATCTCTTTGCTCTGATGACAACCGCCGAATTGAGCAACTCATACTCGCTCAAAGTTGTGTTATTCTTGCTGAGGATTGTCTGAGTATCTTCTTTCATACGGACAAAGTTGTTAGACCAAACAATAACACATAGAGAGAAGACGTCGGGTTTTGGGACAAATCATCGCGAAACTTCAAATAGACCAAGAGAGTAATCTTTAGAACATCGACTGCGATATAGTCGGGAATGTTCATTGTGGAGATGATCGTCCGGGTCAGTCACGGTCATCCTTATATGTGGGGATCAGCTAGTTTAGGTCTTGCCTCATCGAGTTTAGTTGCTGAAGCTAAAGCTTTACTTGTGGCATGACATAATGTTTGGATATCTGGATATCGACATATCATCTTTGAAGAGGATTTAAAATATTGGTAAACTCGAGTAATTAATTGTTTTACTCAGGATTTCACCATTAAAAACATCACTGCAGATATATCAAGCTGGCGGGCCTTGTTACCTACAACAACATTTACATTTGTCCAGCTTATATGGAATCAAACTGCTCATAGATTGGCTCGACATAGTCCTCTTAATTCTATTTTTGAAAATGGTAAAGTTTATCCACCATATTGGTTATCACCAACTCTTTATTCAGATTTTATGCTATCATCTTATTATTAAAATTTGTCAAAAAAGTAACCTTATCTTCGTACATAAATTATCAACTTTCTCATCTGTTTTCCTTTTTTCTAAAAGTTTTCTTTCAAATGTTCGTACATATCGTAAGCAGGCGTCGATTTTCCACACGAGATTTCTGACTCTTTTAAAATTATTTCTTCATTTACATTTTTTGGAACACTTCATTTACATTTTATTTTCTATTCTTATCACCAAAAACTGTTACACTCAATGAACAAACGTATTTGTTTATCATGACATTAGATGCAATTAACCAGATCTTATTACTCAGAATAAAAACAATTTTACTCGTTCGATGAGCATCTCATTTGCAAAATGGTCACAGATCAGTCTGAATAATATTAGTGATGAACAGAGCTACTTGGAGAGGACAAGTCCAAACTGTGAGAGGACGGAAAAGTGGACAAGAATGTCATATTGTTTTAGATAAAGCTTAGGAAGAACAATCTACTCATATGAAAACTGAAGGTAATTTCCACGGAATTGGACAAATAAATAAGCAACAAAACATTTTCTTTAATAACCAAGGGACAAAGGTCGAAACATAGATTGATGGGATTCAACCTTTTACATTATTCGGATTCAACCTTTACACAAAAACAATACAAAAGTATAACAGAAGAAATTGTACCTGAAGTCTATTATGTTTTCTATCATCCATCCATATCTGTGACTAAGCTTTTGTGTGCCCAAGTTCAACATCTCTCTGTGACTGTGTAGTTTCTTCTCCTACACCGTCCTTCAAAAATTTAAACTCTTCTTCTGTAAAGCTGTGTTTCACAGCCTTTGCTGCCAGAAGGTTCGCCTGTTTCTCCAATTCCATGGCCCAACTGTAGATCACCATCCCAACAATCGCAACAATCATCCCCGACACGTTTTTAAAAGTCATTGCAGAATCAAATAGTAGCCATCCCAGTGTGAGGATGCACACTGTTTTCATGTGACCTATAACCTGGAACGATACTGCTGAAAATCGCCCGATGCAAAGGTACTGGCTTATGTTGCAGAATACAGCCAAGCCACATGAGAGAATGATGAAAAGCTGAAAAAGGTATAGATTAATTAATTAGACCAAGAAAAAGGATAAACAAAGGATAATTATTTTGATATGATGCTTACAAAGCAACCAGAAGACATAGGGTAGTTGATAATGAACTTGCCACTGAGGAGATAATCAACAAAAGGGCCAACAAGGAGAAGCGAAAGAGCTTGAATGGGAGCAGTTTTACTCAGCAGCTCAAAAGAGCCAATAGAGTACTTCTTCTGCAAGGAACCAATCAAAATCTGTTGCAAAGAGGAAGAGAAAATGGCAACGCAAGCGCAAACGAAACCTTTGGCGTTAACTTTGACATCAGTGACAGTGCAAATCGCAACACCTACAACAACAACCACGACCGATAGTTTCACTAGTTTTGAGTAACGTTTGTTGTGGAGGATCCATTCCATGACACAGACGACAGGGATCATGCTCAGCTTCGAGATCTGGTAAAAACCCACCGAGTTGAGCATGAGGCTGAAATTCATGGCGGCTATTGAGACATTAGCGACGAGGGAGAACCAGATTAGCTCCCACATGGGGACATGTTTCGATGCGGACAGTCCCGTCGCGTTCGAGACGAAACCGACCAATGCGGTTAGAGCGAAATGGAATCCGGTAAGAGTCGTTGCTGGGAGAGGGAGTAATTATCATCAGATCTCAAAATGATAATTAATTAGAGAAAGAAAAAGAGACGAACCGAAACTAAAGGCGAAACCAGAAGAAGACATAAGCTGTTTATTGGCCATGATGATCCCGACCGAGCTGATCACATTCATTGCCCAAGCTCCCATGTCGGAGACCGCTGAAGATTTGCGCTCCTTCTCGGCCGCCATGTCTATGATTCAGATCCGGATGACTGATCACGACTTTACCCCACCCACACAGATACAGCTTTGGTTCACGCTTTATAGGACGCTCAACCTCTTTCTTCTTTCTACGATTCCTTCTATTCCCCCATCAAATAAATTAATCGTAGGCTTTGTATTTACATTAACTAGTTTTTTTTTTGTTGCTAAATAAGTGGAGATCATTTGTGTGTCTATATATTTTTGTATTTATACAAAGTTTTTTATTGAACTACTCTATTAGAATAAAGTCAGTTTATGGACTGTCTTTTAGACTGTAAGAAATTATATTAGTCTAACTAAATAAGATCTCGTTAATTATTATCATACAAATTTTTTAATCTAACCGATATTTTTTACTATTAACAAACCTACTCATGATATCAATTATTATGTGTTAATCAAATCAAATATATGCTCTAATCGAAATTATTTTACCACGGGTTTTCATTACATTGATTTTAAATAGAAAATGATGATAAAACATACAAAATAAGTTAATTGTGACATACACATTTACATTTAATGTTAGTTTATATTTTTGATAAACATTTATAATACGATAATAACTATAAATCAACACGAATATAATAATAAATTAATATAATAGTAAAAATAAAAAAATAAAATTTACGATTTTTTGAGTATTGTTTAATTCTATGTTTGATAATTATATATCTTTTTATTAGTAAAACAATTCTTCAAAATTTATGCAGTTTTAGAAAATTATAATTTTCTAATCTTAATACCATTACTTTTTTTTTGATATTTACAATTTTTAAATATTATTTAGTTTTATGTATACCTAACAATTTTTTTTTCAAATTTTGAAGAATTTGATTTAATATATTTTAACCAAAATAAATAGATAAATAATCTTTCCAAAATTATAATTTTAAATATATACATACATATTATTAATATAATTTAAATAAAAATATTTCTTTTATTTTAATTTTTATATATCATTAAATTCAACTTTAAAATTAACTGTAAGCAAATAATAAAATCTAAAATTTTATGTTCGATACACTGTGTAGCAAATAATCTACATAAGTTTGTAGGATTCGATCATTTAAACTTGCTACTTCATTTGTTTTCTATCGAATGTTTTCTGGAAAGTAATTATAATACTCCAATTCAATAAAATCTCATCAATTATTACCATACAATGTTCTTTAATCGTACCAATGTTAATTACTATTACCACTAGATGTATAGTCCCCGCGCTTGCGCGGGGGTTGGATACGTTGTTGATGTGTTGTGTAGTTTTGTGTATGAGACTTTGTTTTTTTTTTTTTAACATTTGTCTATCTGGATTATCTATAATGCTGATGAATGAAACATTAGAAGTCACACAACTTGATTAGTCTGATAAAAGAATAAACATTGAATTCATATGGGTTGATATTTTCATATTTTATCTTCGTAGTGATTTTATCGAGCATTCCCTTTATTAGTGATTTTATCGAGCATTACTGTTATTAGGGCTTTCATGTAAAAAAATAATTTAATGGAGACATGTGTTTATTAGTGTAATTTTCTTTGTGAAATTATGTTGTATATATATATATATTTTAATTGTGATGTATATGAGATTTATGGTTGATCTGAATGGTTCGGGGTAAATATTTATTATTGAAAAAATATGTTTTTATTTTATTTGAGGATTATAACTGAATTGAAATGATATTGAATGTTAGAATATGATAACCTTTTTTTATAAAAGTATCTAAGATGGTCTCATAAAGTTTCAAATCTTTAAGCCATTCTGTATCCCAACAACCAGCATAAAAAATCATTTTGAATCTCCCTAAGCTTTTACGTATCCCGAAAAGCCCAATTAAAAAAAAAAATTAAAATGATATGTTTTTATTTTATTTGATGATTATAACTGAATTGAAATGATATTGGAGGTTAGAACATGATAACCTTTCTTATAAAAGTATCTAAAATGGTCTCATAAAGTTTCAAATCTTTAAGCCATTTTGTATCCCAACAACCAGCATAAAATATCATTATCATTCTCCCTAAGCTTTTAGGTATCCCAAAAAGCCCAAATTAAAAAAAAAAAATTACATGCAAGCACTGCATTTTGAACCCACGCACTCGCGGTAATAACTTCTTGTCACCAACTTACACCACTGGGCCATTTCATCACTCATCGATAAATTCAATTTTACAAAATGTTATACGTTTTTGTCTTCCCTAATAACACGTGCAGGGCCCGTAAACTTGTTGACGTGGACACGCTGAGGAGCTTCAAAAGTGTACTATTATTATATAGATTAGGATTGGGAAAAAAACCGTAACCGAAAAACCGAACCAAAATATCTGAAACCGTAACCGAATCGAAATTCTTAAATATCTAAACGGTTTTTATATTTACATATCCGAAATAACTTAACCGAACCGAAACCTAACCGAGAATCGAATAGGTACCCGAATATATAATAATATTAATTTTATATACATATAACATAACCAAATATATGATTTTAATTTAAAAATGTATTAGAATTATCCATAAATATTTGAAGATAACTAAATAATTAGAAAGTATCCAAATTATCTGAAAGTATACGGATAATTTTATCCAAATATCCAAAGTAATCCGAAATATCTGAAATTTGTATCTAAATTGTTCTAATTATTTGATATTTTAGCCTAAATAACTGATAACTTACCCAAATTACCTGAATTCGAACCAGAACTAAATGAGAACCAAAAATTTTAGATATTTTCTTATTCCTAGTTTTACTATCCAAACCGAACCGAATTCAAAACTATCCGAACCAAACCAAACCGAAAATATGCCAAATAGTAAATGGATTCTCTAACCCCCTATCCAAAAATCCAAAACCCGAAATACCCGAACCAAACTGAACCGATACCCGAAATGCCCATGCCTAAATTTGCCATACCCACTCGTGATATCAATTCATTGTTAATCGAATCATCTATATGCTCTGATCCTTCACTTACTACCTTATGTTACACAATGTGTAGGATCATTTAAACCGACTACTTCATTTACTTTCTTAAACTGTCTGGGTCATCTTAAACTTCTTCATTTTCATCGTATGTACATATGTTACCGAACTTCTATAGTGTTTACCAAAAAATATTTTCTAAAAAGTTATTTCGTATAAATGTATTGACTTCATATCATCACATCACTTATTTCCTCTGATTTCTGATCATGTGGGTTATTATCATACAATTCATAACTATCTTAAAGCTTCATGACAGTGTTGCAGATTTTGACATTTTGTCAAGATGATCTGGAATGTAAAGCCGAGGACATAGTGAGTCTTAAGTTAAAGTATCTATGTCACTCAATCTAGCTGCCTAGACATATTTTAGTTGAACAAAAAAAGAAAAAAGAAGAAGATATAATCTTGCATAAATCTATTTGCCGTGAGAGCTCTATTGATTCATGGACATCATTAACTACTTTGCTCAAATCTTCCAAACGGACCAAAAAATATTGTTCTGACCAGAAAACACATAATGAGATAAATGACTAAAATATGCTATTTTTACAAAAAAAAAGTTTAATTTCAATAATACTTTTTGACTTTTTCAAAATAAAATTCAATTTTTTTTCAAATTTTTTTTCAAATTTTTTTTCAGAAATAATTTTAAATTATTATATTAAATTTTCTTTCCTAAATCTTCAAATTAAAAGTCTAATTTCTAAATCTTTAACCCACTTTCTCTCAAAAAAATTTAAATCTTAATTTTAGATTAGTTAAACATAAGATTACAAATGTCTTTTTCCTATTTAAATGAAATATACTTTGGCTATTTTAATCGTGAAGTTATTTTGTTATTTTTTTTGGTTATTTTACAATGTTTCTCAACTACCTTTTTAAATAAATTTTATTATTGCTAAATAAAACTGCACATTTTTATATGAAACCATATATTTAAATTGCCATATATTTAAATTCAAATTCCCAACACTTTAGATTTTAGACCTAACAAAAATTCCCATCACTTTTTACTGTTTTCACGATGCATCATGTTTAAGGAAACACGTAACACTTAATTTATTTATTTTATAAAAGAAAAAACAACAAGAACGAAAATCTATATAATAATGATTCACTTTTAAAGCTCCTAAGGCTATCCACATCAGCAGCCAAATGGGCCCCACATATTTAAATTTTAAAAGTTTATAGTGTTTTTAAAATGACTATGAACAATGAATACACTTTAGCAAAGTGGTATAAGGCATCTAATTAAGTCTGCAAGTGTGTGGGTTCAAACCACGCAGCTGTTATGTATTTTAGTTTTTTTCGTTTGGATTATTATCATATGGGCTTTTTAGTTTTAATGTTTTAATGTTTTTTTTCTTTGGACTTATTGTTTAAACTCCAAAATAGTGGAAAAATCCTAAAGTTTGACGAACTCAAACCCAAAAATTAATGGATCAGAAAACAAACATAAAAAAAAAATAAAAAAAAATGCGTCTCACGGGGCACTATCATGTCTTAATATATATTTTTACTGTTTGAACATATTTCCTAATATATATTTTCAAAAAATTATGTATGTGAAATAAAATAAAATAAATAGTTTTGTTATTTATAAAATAACTATGTAAATTCTATATAATAATGATTCACTTTTAAAGCTCCTAAGGCTATCCACATCAGCAGCCAAATGGGCCCCACATATTTAAATTTTAAAAGCTTATAGTGTTTTTAAAATGACTATGAACAATGAATACACTTTAGCAAAGTGGTATAAGGCATCTAATTAAGTCTGCAAGTGTGTGGGTTCAAACCACGCAGCTGTTATGTATTTTAGTTTTTTCGTTTGGATTATTATCATATGGACTTTTTAGTTTTAATGTTTTAATGTTTTTTTCCTTTGGACTTATTGTTTAAACCCCAAAATAGTGGAAAAATCCTAAAGTTTGACGAACTCAAACCCAAAAATTAATGGATCAGAAAACAAACATCAAAAAAAAGAAAAAAAAAATGCGTCTCACGGGGCACTATCATGTCTTAATATATATTTTTACTGTTTGAACATATTTCCTAATATATATTTTCAAAAAATTATGTATGTGAAATAAAATAAAATAAATAGTTTTGTTATTTATAAAATAACTATGTAAATTCTCTTCAATTTTTAATAGTTATTATAGTTTCATTTTTATCAGACTCCGGCGGATGGATTTTCACAGTCGCTGACGCCGTAAAGAAAAATACCACATTATTCATGAACAAAATCCATACTTACAAAAAAACATATCCAAACCTATCTATTGAAACCCAAACAACAAATATTAGCTTAAATTAAAGTTATTTTCAAATTGATAAATCGTTTAGTACAAATATAAATACTATAAATAAATATTTATATCAAGTTTTGACATCCGATATAAAAATTATTTCCAACATAAAAAAACAATATAGACATCTATTTTTATACACTAAAAACTATATTATAATTTAGTTATTCCTATAACTTATTTTGCATATAAATAACATTTAACACATTATATATACAATATTTTCACTTTGCACTCTTGCTACATTCTTTCCATTTCATCATTATTTGGTATTATTAGAATAACCCAATAAACCAACAACCGAAAAAACACAGATCCCGGGCCCGCGCTTGCGCGGGGGTTATGCAGCTAGTGATATACAAATAGTAGATCTCTTTTTTTTTCTTGAAAAAAGAATAGTAGTGCTTGTTGACCGGCAACTTATTAGGCAGATTGGGAGGGCGAGGGAGCCACATTTCCTTGCTGCCGTTAATTTTGCATTACGCAAAGTCAAAGTCAATTTTTTTTGTTTAAGCAGCCAATAAGTCATAATTCTGGATTTGTCTTATCTCCCAGAGGAGAACCTTATGTAGTTTTTGGGCATCTAGTTTAGATAATATTCTTATTCAAGAAATTTGATATTACGTAGTCACCGTACTCGTTATATTAGGGACTCTGAACAGAGCACAAAATTTGTGTGTTCGAACTTAACAGCCTTAATATTTTAAACTTAGGCATTTTAAACAAAAAATAGTATGAGATCATATTCGGATATAACTCCAAGCTTATGAGTTGAAAGAGTGAAATTTAATTACAATAAAGAAAACATAAAACTATACCAAACATTTAAAAAAAAAAAAAACCCAAACAAGATTAATACTACAAATGTATTTTGGATTTCATGAATAATGAATTTCGATCTAGAGTCTCTTAGTTATCATTTAAAAAAAAATTAAATTAAATTATTAGTTAGAAACACTCAAATTTCTTTACAAACGGAAAACACAGTTACACACTCATTGCAAATTTTCACAACTTGAAATTTTAAACATACGTACTCAACCCATATATATAATCAAGTCGTTTAATATATAAATTATACACCAAAGTCTTAGTTTTCTATTGAAATACAAAACCATGTAAAGCATCAACAAGCATTTAGAGTCTAAGAGAATATTTAAGTGCGGAAGATCTGTACTTCGCCCGCTACACCATTCGAACCGTAGATCAAAAGAGATTTGGTTTCGAATTTTCAACGTATCCCTATCGAATTAAAGTCTACGTAACAGTTCTGTATTTGTACAGTTTCAATCTTTTACATAGACAGAGAATGTGAGGATTTGTATGTAACGAAAGACTTCCTCTGGAGATGTGTGGTCTGTGACGTTACATTCTGACCTTAGCTTGTGAGATATATAACGACAGAAGCTTGATATAATAACCTAAGCACTATGTTTTTTATGAGGTCCTTAACGTCTGCTTCATGTATCTTAGAGCAGAACGTAACATGGATCTAGCTTTCCTATCTGGTTTGCAGCCTGACATGATCATCTCCTCGTAAACACCCGGTACCTGTTAAAAATGTCAGTGCTCCTACTTTCAGTGTAATTCCTTATAGCAACCATAAGAAAAGATTCATTACCTTTTGGAACTTATCAACACGAATGAGAGCTTTCATGAGCGTTGTGTATGTCACCACGTCTGGATTTACGCCCTGCAATTGTTGTGAGAGATGGTTCCGGTCAGTTAAGTAGTTTTGGTTTTAGGGTAAAGAAGAAGTTGATTACGTTTTCTTTCATGTACTGCAAAACGGCAAAGGCTTCAGCGTCTCTTCTATCCTCTCCAAAGGCATTGATAAGGGAATTGAGAGCCAATAAACTTGGTTTCAGTCCATCTGATGTCATCACTCTAAACGCATTAACAGCTTGCTCCGATAAACCCTGTCAAAGAAAACTTATCAGTCGATGATTCTTTTAAAGATTCTTTTCCAAGGATACTCTATTAAGAGGCACGATACCCTCTGTGCATAGGCATTGATGAGGGCATTGTACATTGTGGATGATGGTTTCAGCCCAACTGACTTCATCTCCTCCAAGCAATCTATTGCATCGTTAAACCTACCGGATTTGCCATAAACGTCGACAAGTGTTGTGTGTGTCACAACGTTAGGAAGTACTCCTTGGCTCTTCATCTTCCCCAACAATCTTTTCATATCATCCCATCTTTCTTGATCTCCATAACTGTTGATCATGATGTTATAAGTTGTAGCGCAAGGCAAACACCCTCGCTTCTCCATTGTCTCAAACATCTCTTGTGCTACAATGTGCCTGCCGTGCTTGCAATGACAGTCAATAAGCGTATTCCAAGTCACCCTATCGGGTTCGATCCCCTCGCTTAACATTCTATCAAAAGTGGTCATTGCATGATCAAGACAATTAAACTTCCCAAAGGTATCGATCACCACGTTGTAGAACTGTCTATCGGGCTTAACTCCAATGCTCTTCATCTCCTTGAGAACTTGGAATGTCTTTTGCCACTCGCCTCTATCGCGATAACCGGCCAAGAGTCTACTGAAAACAAAAGAGTTAGGCTGCACATCACCCGCTTCCATCTCTTTCAACACGATCCTCGCGCTCTCCCATCTCCCTGCATTCACATATGCATCGATGAGGAGACTGTAGGTATGTTCATCAGGCGAAACACCGCTCTTCTCCATCTCCGAAACCATCCACTCCGCATCTCTTAGTGGTCGCCCGGTCTTCACATACCCTCTAAGCAACGCATTGTAAGCCTTGGTTCTCGGTTTCAAACCGCTCATTCTCAGCTCCTCAAACAAAGCTTCAGCCTCCAAAATCCTCCCAGAATTCGCCAACGCGGAAATAATCGACACAAGAGTCGCAGTCTTGGGGCTCAAACCCGTAGATTGAGCCATTCCAAGAAGCTGCAAAGCCCTAGAAGGATCACCAGACTTAGCAAACCCCATGATGAGATCATTAACTAACTGCACATCAAGCTCAAGCTTGTCACGTTCAATTTCTCTGTACAATCTTTGTAGAAGAGCCGAATCAATCTTATTACTACGTGTCAAAGCCTGGATAACCAAACTATAGTTAACGAAATCTGACTGGTAACCATCTTGACGCATCCTGGAAATGAGATTAAGAGCTTTGTCAATGTCATTGTTCCGAGCACAAGCTCCGATTAAGGCATTGTAAGTCAGAGGAGTTAACGTTTGCTTCTGAGATAGAAGAAACGCCTCGTAAAGCTTCTCGGAACGTCCCAGCGCGTGGATGAGAATCGAGTAGAGAAGCTCATAAGAGAAGCAGAGATTATGTTTTTGCAGCCACGAAACGACGGCGTATGCTAAACCGAGAGATGACGTGGATGAGCATAACGATTTTATTAGCGAGTGCCAGTACGGTGCCGGAACCGCCTTGTATGACTCGGCGAGCTCGAATTCTAACGGATCAAGTGAAGCGGGAGATGGTGGTTCGGGATTGTCCGAATCCAAAACCAATTCGACTGGGCCGAATCTGGAGAGGAATTTTAGAAGCGGGGAGAAGTCGTAGCGACGACGAACGACGGTGGAGAATTCATCGTCGTCTTCTTCGAAACCGTTGCAGGAGGAGAAGTAAGGAGATGATGGGGAAGAGGAAGAAGCGGTTGCGGAGAAGGCGGAAATGGGCGGTTGGAAGAAACGGTGGTGGGGGCGAGTGATGAAATAGAGGGAGTGGAAACGAGATGAAACCAGTGGAGGTTGCAAGAGAAGCATAATCTTCTCTTCTCTTCTCCAAGGGCGAGTGGAGAGGATTTTTGATTCTATCGTCGAGAGGTGTTTTTGTTTGTGGTTGCTAGCTAGTGTTAGTTAGAGTTTATTTACTTTGGTTTATTCCGAAATGTTACCACATCATACATTATTTTAATTTTGTTGTCCTAATAATTACTTAGACTTAGTTATAGGATTAGAATTTAGATTAATGTTAATACTACGAAATTACCTTTATAAGAATTGAATTAGTAATCAATTAATTTATAAAAAAATATTTTCATTTTAACATTACAAAGAGATTTTGGCTGCAAACTCACCCATATCCTCTTATTTATTGTTTTTATTTTATTTTATTTTTGTGTGTGTGTCATCTGTTAGATTAATAAACTTTAAACGTTTGATACAATCATAACATAACATCACCGACTAGCAAGAAACTGACGTTAGAGCATTTCCAACGCGGGCTCATAAAGCAGTCCTTAACACCAGTCCAATTATATTAAAAAAATAAAATAATTTTCGGCTTTGTTAAGAAAGGGTCCGTAGTTATGGGTTCCAAGGACCCAATCCTTACTGAGCTGGCACGTTTTTTCGGGGGTATGGGGTTTTGGAAAAAAAAACACGCGCATTCGATTCTCGAAAAAGAAAAAAAAAAGGGAGAACTATACGAAAGGCGATACGAGAGGCAACTTTGGGGATCGACGGTGGGAAGGTAAATCGGAGAGTTTTGGTTCATTTCTTTTGCATCAAGACATATCCAGCTCATTTGTTTCGACGCCGTTTCCGCATGAACAAGGAATTATTCATGCGAATTGTGGATCGCCTATCTGAAATTGTTCGATTCTTTCAACAGAGAAGAGATGCTCTTGGCAGGTTAGGTCTATCTCCAATACAAAAATGTACGGCAGCTATTCGTATGCTTGCTTATGGTTGTGCAGCTGACGCCGTTGACGAATATCTTCGACTCGGCGAAAGCACTGCACTATCGTGTTCAAGCCACTTCACAGAAGCCGTGATACAATTATTTGGGGATGAATATCAATGAAGGCTCTATCTCTTATCCCATCTCCTCCGGGACGGTTCCCAGGTACATCACTATACGCCAATCTCGATTACCTTCTCCTACGTATAAAGGATAGAGGGACGAGTGCTGCAGCAGTGTCTTCAATACCATGGATCTTATGGTACATATGGAAAGCAAGGAATGAGAAGGTCTTCAACAATAAAGACATCACGCCGCTGGACACTCTACAACTAGCGACAAAAGAAGCTGAGGGTTGGACTCTAGCCCAACGAATTGTTGACGTGGAAGAGAGCTCACAAGAGGAGCAGCAGAGACGCACACAACCCCTGCCACAGAACAATAACCCGGTGCATTGGAGCTTCCAGACAGACACATCCTGGGTAAGTGATAGTGAAAGAACAGGTTTGGGGTTTGTGATACTGAACGCAGGTTCTCCAACATGCTTTGGGGCGAAGGGAATCACCACTGCAGGTTCTCCTCTTCATGCTGAGGCGGAGGCTTTAATTTGGGGAATGCAAGAGGTCATCAAAACGGGGAACATAGTGATGCGCTTTGAATTGAATTGTGAACAACTAGTTAAGCTGATAAACACATACGAAGATTGGCCATCAATGGCAGCGGAACTTGATGAAATAAAAGCTTTATCCATGGAATTCCTGGACATCTCCATAATC
>CAKOAT010053378.1:61526-120979 GCA_932364175.1 Eruca vesicaria subsp. sativa
TTTTTCTATTTCGATGTCAAAAAAAAAAAAAAAACTATCCTCGAAGATTTCCTTGAGCCCCCCCCCCCCCCCACATTACATTTCATCCAGCTTCTTGGAGGGGGAGACCATATCTTTGCACTACTTACCTCTGCCTCACGTGTCTCCTTTACTCTCTGCTCTTCAACGGATTGAGCCAACAACCAGAACCCCGCCTCTTCTTCGATCTTAAGTCTCAAGTCAGATGCCAAACTTAACTTCCATTCAAACATGAAACAGTTTCTGTTCTTCCACAGGTACCAAACGATCCAAGGTATCTCATTCCTTATCTTGTTAGGAGTTTTCTTGTTCTTCATCAACTCCATTACATAGTAAAAGTTTGAGGAACATTAGAGAGAGCCCACACATTTATCGATATAGAGCAATCAAAGATAATGTGATTGATCGATTCTCCTTGATCGGGATTTGGATTTCTCTTTTAGGTATTATCCAGTATTCTTTCTGTTACAACGAGAGAGCGACTGAAAGAAAGAGGGTCGGGAGTTCCTTGATACAAACTTAACAGACTTTTATCGAATACCAAACATAAAATTTGTTCTTCTCTCCTGAAGAAACAGTAAACTGATAGGCATATGCTTATATACGAACCTAATTGAATGTATATATGTACTAATTAGTACTAACATAGTTTAATGTATGTTGTTTATAGGAAGACAGAGTAATTCAAGGTACCAAACAGATATTACTATATATCTGGACTTGAGTGAGGTTCGGAAGCACACGAAGCAGACAAAGCTATATTAATCTCCTTTCGACTCTTATATACTAGAGCTACAAGAGCTTTACTTTGCCAAGCCTAGTTAAGACCAGCTTGCCTCTCCCAGGTGAGATCAGCGGAGAACTCAGACAATGCGGATCTTGGATCTCCTTCAGCGATAGCCAAGTAATATAGGGCAGTTTCATCATCGACTTGCATGCTTCTCCTTAGAGATTCAATCAGCCTCCGCTTTCCATGGGGAGATGGAGTGGAGAGATGATTCAAACCAGATGCAGATTCTTCTCTCTTTGGTCCACCTTCGAGGTAAAGCACTGCTACTTCGCGTTTGGCGTGCTTGTCTACCTCAACGAAGCAGGTGGTGTTAACGAGAATTTCAGGATTGCTTATCGGAATAAGCAGTCTGTCTCTTGAGTAAATCCCATGGTCGCTCATCATGTTGTTTAGTCGCTTTATCTCCATAACCTACATCGTTCAAGTAAAATCTCAACTTATTAAGATCATCAATCTAGCCTTGGTACACAAAAGAAAAAACCATAGACGCTACAAAGTTTTAGAGCTACAGGCCATATAGGGGTGTGCTCAGGAAACTTATAAAGGAAAAAGTAATGAGCTGGTAAAAAGCTTTTCATGCCGAATATTATATAGCACTTTATGTTACACACTTCCTTCAGCCTAAATGTGCACGGTAAAAAGGCTGATGACAAACTTCTTAAGATAAAAATACATATATGACTCTCATAGCAGTCTCTAGCTAGGTGCATGTAACACAAATTAGTAAAATGCAGAGTAGATATACAAAGGAAAATTCAAATGAACTGTTTGTATTAAGTTTCTTCTGCATTACAGAAGCAGTACAAAATTCAAATGAACTGTTTGTATAAGTTTCTTCTGCATTAGACATCTTAGATAAGGAAAGCATTTAGCTTCCAGAGTATTTTTAAACTAAATTAGTCAAAAGATAGCTCACAATTTCTAAATAATCTATTATCTTCTTTTTTTCGTCACAAAAGATACAAATAAACCACTGATACATTGTAAATCCACAAGCAATTTCCACAGGTTCTAACAATACAAGTTTGAAATTAAATCTTAGTATGAATTCATGCAATTATCAAAGGGAAAAGATTGGATTCACTAGCAGAGTAACAGCTAAATCGAAGAGATCCAAAAATGAGATTAACGTTATCCTCATAATGAAGAGGAAAGAGGTGTACCTGAACGGAATACTTAACGGCGAGGCTAGTGACGCTATCACCACGACTGATCCGATGAGAGATGGCGAATTTCCAGATTCCGTTATCTCTCCAGAACGCGCCTGAAGCCGGTTTCCCCACAAGTTCCTTGATCCCCCATGGCGCTATGAAAGCAAACGCCACCAGATCGTTCTCTGTGGCGACGGAGTTCCAAACTCTGCAAACGCAGCTCGCACGCGCTAGATCGGCCACGGTGAGTCTCTGGAAGATAAGGCGTAGTGTGTCACGGCATGAAAGTGCCATTAAGTGAGAATTCAGCGGCGCTGGTTGATTGATCGGGAGAGAAGATTCGGCCAGAAAATCGTTGCTGTCGTTTTGATCGCAGCAACAGCAATCCAAGCGTGGAAGGTTTATGTCCACACTTTTTTTTTTTTTTTAACATCAACTTCATTTATTTATAGGGCTTATTAGCTAGATAGCCATATATCACATATAAATTAAGAAACTAGACATGATTTTGACATAATGCATTGTCAGACTTTTTATCTTCATTCCAGTCGGTTATACCCTTAAAAGGAAGAGATTGCAGGTTCTATATTATAAAGTGACTGATGTGTTCAGTTTTTGTGATATAATAATAACCACATAAGTTACATAGCGCGTGGAAGATATGCATTCAAAGACATATGCTGTAAGATATATATTCATAAATTTACGTAGTCTACATAAAATAGTATAACTATCACTGTACTTCTAGTTGAACATAATACAACATAAATTTTTTTTCTATTCTACATGTCGAATATGACATAGAAATCTTGACATAGTAAATGCAAATAAGATGCATGTCCATTCCATGTAAAACACATGAAATAGAAACAAGACCTATGTAATTTTGCATAATAAACGTGATATCAATCAAGTTAAATATTATCAAACCTAACTTTTGAATACTAAACCCTAAATTGTTATCATTAAATGCAAACCTCAACCTCAACCATCCAATTACTAAACCCTAAATCCTAATCATTAAACTCTAAACCCAAGTATATACTCTAAATCCAAATAGAATGGAACAAAATACATAGAATAGTAAATATTGATGAGCAAAATAGAACACTATTTATTAATCATCAAATGGAACGATACATGATAAGATCACTAAACCCAAATCTCAACCTCAACCATTCAAATACTAGTCCAATGTAACCCCAATCTTCCATAAACTAAACTCAAGCCATTAATTACTAAACCATGTATGAAATTATATGCTAGTAAATAAGTAACATATGCAATTAAAATCGTACCATCTGATATAATATAGAATTTAAATATATGGAACAGAACATATGGTCAGGCAGAATGGAAAGCGAATAGTATATTATTTCTGATATGATTCTTCATAAATAGCAGAGAAATGAAATGACACGTAACCAGTCTCTAAAATCAAGCTTTTCCATTTCAAATATCACAAGTGCTTTTCCATTTCAATAGCACAGGTTCAAATACCTTTGTCTGAATGAAGACCATATTACAAGTGACCCTAAACCCAAATAGAATGAAAGAAAATACATAGAATAGTATATATTGGTGAGTAAAACATAACACTCATTATTAATCATCAAATGAAACGATACATGATATGGTCATTAAACTCAAACCTCAACCCCCACCTTCCAAATACTAAACCCTAAATCATAATCACTAAACCCTAAACCCTAAACCCAAGTATAATCATAAACCCAAATAAGATGGAACGAAATAGATAGAATAGTACATATTGGTGAACAAGTTTAAACACTCTTTATTAATCATCAAATGGAACAATACATGATAGCGTCACTAAACCCAAACCTCAACCCCCCCTTCCAAATACTAAACCCTAAATTCTAACCACTAAACCCTAAACCCAAACATAGACCTTAAACCGAAGTAGAACGAAACAAAATAGATAGACAACATCATATGAATATCATTCCATTCAACATCACATTTTATTCTGTTTCATTTGATGTCATAATAAATGCTATTTTTTTTACCTCCAATGTTAAACCAGACTTAACTTTTGAATACTAAACCCTAAGCTACTTTACTAAACCCAAACCTCAACCCCTCTCTTTCCAAATAATAAACCCTAAATCCTAATCACTAAACCCTATACCTAAATATAGACCCTAAACCCAAATAGAATGGAAAAATACATAGAATAGTACATATTGGTAAGTAAAACAGAACACTCATTATTAATCATCAAATTAAACGATAATGATACAGTCATTAAACTCAAACCTCAACCCCCACCTTCCAAATACTAAACCCTAAATCATAATCACTAAACCCTAAACCCAAGTATAAATCATAAACCCAAATAGAATGGAACGAAATAGATAAAATAGTACATATTAGTGAACAAATTTAAACACTCTTTATTAATCATCAAATGGAACAATACATGATAGGGTCATTAAACCCAAACCTCAACCCCCCCTCCAAATACTAAACCCTAAATCCTAACCATTAAACCATAAACCCAAATATAGACCATAAACCCAAATAGAACGAAACATAATAGATAGACACTATCATATGAATGTCATTCCATTCAACATCACATTTTATTCTATTTCCTTTGATGTCATAATAAATGCTATTCTTTTTACGTCCAATATATTGTTTCGCTTTACAAAATCATATACACACTAATATAAAACACATATATATGTACTGATACAAAACTTATATCAATAAAACATGAAACAACAAAAACAAGATTGAACCCTCTTCCAGTTCTCTTCCCTCGCACAAGACCTTAGTCTTTTCATGTCGGTAAAAGTCAACTATTACACCACAACTGAGTCCATGCCAAACTGAAGAACAAAGTAAGAGGGAAACATGGTTATAAATATGTCTCAAACAATCTACTTGAAGGCCTAATTCTTCTTTAGTAAACTTGAAAAACAAAGTAAGATGAAAACATGGTTATAACAGAGTAATCCATTGTATTTTATATAGAAATGAACTTTTTATAATTCAAACATTACAATGGTGAAGAACGGTAGTGTATTCAATACATATCATGCAACTTTATCTCAAATAGAATAGTTTATCAATCTATTCTATCTCAAATAGAATAGTTGGAACATATAATATTTTCTATTCTATTTCAAATAAAATATGCATAAAAGATCTCACGCAGATAAGTTGTATTGCAGCTGCTTCAATACAACAAACGAAATTGACCATAATGCAACGTTATTCCACACAGTAAATTAAATTAGTATACTGTGTAATTCATATATCGAAGAAAACACAGTTATAATGTACAAAACACAGTGAGTAAACCATAAACTATACTATTCAAATAGAAGAGAAAACACAATCAAATGGAAGCGCATCCAAGCCAAATAGAATAGAAAGTGAATTTGCACAGACAAAGAGACGGTGAAGAGAATCTACGGAAAACAATGAGAATTTATGAGAGTTTCAGAGACCTAATTCCCATAACAAAGTAGAAATATAATTGACAATAAAACGACATGAAGAGAAGAAACTAGAGATCAAAATTTTACAAATATCTTGTTATAGATTTGATGATAGCATAACGAGGCAAAAAAAAGATCCAGTGAAAATAACCAAAACAGAGCACCACAACTTAGAGATGTTTGAAGGATCGCCGTCAAATCACCTCACCGCCTCTCCTATTTCGACGTCTTCTTCCGTGACCGACCACATCTTTAAGAATAGTTTTATCTTCCGTAAAAATTCTCCATGAATGCATCTGGAGCATAGACTCGTACAAATCTGAGAAGAAATCTATTCATATTTCCTAATTTTAATAAATAAAATATTATTTGGAGAATGTATATGAAAGTAATCAAGGCCACGTTTTTCTTTTACAATCATTAATCATAATTCTTTTTTTTATCTTTACTGGTTTCACCGGTTGAACAAAGGGTATTATGGCAATATTATAGGAAAGACACGCGATGTATTGATGTATTAGGAAAATTGGCTACAGAGTGAATTATACTTTTTTGTCTGTCCATACAGTCCAATTTCCCTTATTTATATTGATCGAGCACTAATATAATCTTTCATGAAGAAGATTAGTAACAATTATTGGTACATAATCGTGATAATGAAAAGCAGCCATATTTGGCAATATAGACTTAGCTAATATATCGCTGGTTTATTTGATGTTCTTCCAACCCATTGAAACTTGAGATCATGAAATCTTGTTGCCCACCATCTTATATCTCGTATCCAATTAAAAGCCCCAAAGTGAAGTATCTTGCCGTTAATACTATCTATAGCTTTCCTTGAGTCATTTTCTATTATGACACTTGTATATCCTTTAATCCAGCAGTGTTGAATAGCCATTAGAATACCTTGAAGTTCACTCTCGAGAGCTGTACTAACCCTTCTTCCTCGTGCTTGAACCGCCCCTTGATAAACACCATCTTCATTACGATATATCCACCCAGCCGTAGCTTCTGTTTCATTGTTTCTGAAAGACCCATCTACATTACATTTAATTCTTCCTTGTGGTGGCAACGTCCATTTTTGTGAAGTTCTATAGCTTCGAGTCTGACGTGTTGTGGATATATCATCACCCTTTACCTCTATATCCTTCCATTCTTGTGCATCACCTTTAGCATATCTGATCACTCTCCTCCAATGCATGATTTTCTTTTGAAATAAGAGTTTGTTTCTACTTTTCCAGAGATTCCATAGTAGCCATACTGGTAGATTTTGAAAATGTTCAAGTCTTGTTGTATTGACAAAATCAAAACAGACCTTGATCTTTTCTTCTAAAGAAGCATTAACATCATTGAATACCGGATGTACTATGCCTGACGCTCGCCACATCTGTTTTGCATATTGACAGTTAAAGAATAGATGATCTTCAGTTTCTTCCTCTAACCAGCACCTTTTGCAGATTGTATCTTGTGTGACATGTCGTCGTCGAAGATTGTTACCCGTTGGAAGACATCTTGATAACAGTTTCCATAAGAAATGTTGTACCTTTGTTGGCGTTTTAGTCTTCCAAACTCTTTGCTTTAGTGAAATATCACCAACAGTCGGAGGAACAAAATTTTGATTTGGCAAATGCATTGCTAACCAGTAGCCCGACTTCACCGTGTAGATTCCGTCTTCATTATAATGCCACCCAAATAGGTCTTTCTTCGCTGTGGATGTAATCTTCAATGCTAGAATTCTTTCTACATCTTCTTCCAGCACATCAGCTCGTAGTTTCTCTATATTCCAATCACGACCGTTCTCATTCAAATAACTATCAACTCGAGCATCAATATCTATCATGTCCATTGGAGTAGGTGGTCTTGGCGGATGCAGGGGAAGCCAGGGATCCATCCACATTTTCGTATAGGAACCATCTCCAATAACAAATCTCAGACCCTTATTAAGAAGCTCTTTGCCATGTAGAATAGATTTCCAAGCATATGATGCTTTAGGTTTGACTTGTGCTCCAAGTATGTTACCATCAGAGAAATATCTTGCTCTCAAAGTTCTAGTCATAAGACAAGTAGGATTTTGTAAGATCCTCCACACTTGTTTGGCTAATAAAGCTTGGTTAAAAGCTTCAAGATCACGAAAACCAAGACCTCCCTCCTTCTTTGGTGTACTAATTCTATTCCAACTATACCAGTGCATTCCCTTCTTATCACCAGAGCCCCACCAGAAGTGTGCTAGTATACTATTTATCTCATCACAAATCTCTTTTGGCAGTCTAAATATATTCATCGAAAATATTGGCATAGCTAGTGCCACAGCCTTTAAAAGCACTTCCTTTCCCCCATTTGATAAGTGTCTTTGCTTCCAACCTTGTGTGACTTGCTTAACCTTATCAACAATATACGCAAACATTTCTGATTTCTTTGATCCAAACTGTTCTGGCAATCCCAAGTATTTTCCAATTCCTCCCTCATTGTGTATGCCTAACAAGTTCCTCATCCTTGTTTTTACCTCTGCTCGAACTTTACTTCCAAACAATATTGAAGACTTACTATAATTTATAGATTGTCCCGATATTGCTTCATAAGTCTTAAAGATAGACTGTAGTTTATTTGCAGCTCTTCCATTCGCCAAGGTGAAGAAGAGTGAATCATCAGCAAACAACAGATGATTCACCGGAGGTGCTTGAAGTGCAACTTTAACTCCCATCAAAGATCGGTCTTGCATTGCCTTCATCATCATGTGGGATAAAACCTCAGCACCAAGAATAAAAAGATAAGGGGATAAGGGATCCCCTTGTCTTAATCCTCTGTCTGGTTTTATAAGTCCCTCAGCTCTACCATTGATCAACACTGAGTAGCTAACAGTAGATATACATTCCATGATCCATTGAATCCATTTCTCACCAAAACCCATGTGTCTCATTGTTTGTTCTAAGAAACCCCATTCCATACGGTCATAGGCTTTGGTGATGTCTGTTTTGATGGCCATGTAGGAGTTTGCCTGTCTTTTTCTAACCTTCAAGCTGTGAAAAATCTCATGCGCCACAATGATATTATCAGAGATCATCCGTCCAGGTATAAAAGCATTTTGAAACTCCGAGACAATCGATGGAAGATGTTTCTTTAATCGATTAACCAAGACTTTGGAAATGATTTTATAAGAAACATTGCATAATGCAATTGGCCTGAACTCCTTCATACCAGTTGGAGGATATACGTTTGGAATAAGACATAGGTTTGTGTGGTTTTGCCGGTGATCTAACCTGCCTGTCTCAAAAAATTCCTTGACCTCTTGTAAGATATCTCCATTACATTCATTCCAGAAATTTTGATAGAAGCTTGCTGAGAACCCATCTGAACCTGGAGCTTTGTGAGGACCCATATCAAATAAAGCTTCATGTATCTCATCTTCTGTTACTTCTCGTATAAGATCGTCATTCATGTCTGGAGTAACTCGAGAAGGAAAATCTGAGAAGACTACTTGATATAGGTCTTGGTTCATGCCTTCAGACTTATATAATCTATCAAAATAATTGATAGCAACACCCGCAATATCTTTCTGCCCTTTAAATACTACTCCATGATCATCTTGAATAGATCCAATAGTACTACGAACTTGTTTTTCTCTAGTTATAGCATGAAAATAACTTGTGTTACGATCACCAGACCGTAGCCACTGTACTCGACTTTTCTGCTGCCAGTATGTCTCCTCCTCTAAATAGGCTTGATTTAAGTCTTTTTTGATGGCGAGTCTTTCATGTATCGATGTTGTTCTTGAAACAGTTGCTTTATCCAATTTATCTCTGAGTAGTGTGATCCTTGTCGCTGAGTTGGTATTGTTGGCACGTTTCCATTGTGATATTTGACGTCTGCATCTTACTAGCCGTTGTGATAAAGGAACACGAATAAACTGAGCTTGTCCCATTCCATGCCAACCTCTGCATACTGATTCACGGAAACCTTCTTTATTTAACATACGACTGTCAAATCTGAAGAAACAACGTGGTTCTTCTCTTTCTGCTGACATAAACGTAACCATGGGGCGATGATCAGACTCTCCTATTTCTAAATACTCTGTATGAGAGGCCGGGAACATTTCATACCAACTCGGAGTTGCCATTGTTCTATCAAGACAACAACGTACAAGATGATTCCCACGTTGGCCAGCCCATGAGAAACGATCACCAACAGTCTGAAGATCCTCAAACTCACAAGTTCTCATCATATTCCGAAAATTCAAAAAAGATGACTCAGGTCTACGCCTCC
Organism: Eruca vesicaria subsp. sativa; assembly: GCA_932364175.1. Classification (NCBI taxonomy): domain Eukaryota; kingdom Viridiplantae; phylum Streptophyta; class Magnoliopsida; order Brassicales; family Brassicaceae; genus Eruca; species Eruca vesicaria. The sequence continues at coordinate 71,219 of CAKOAT010053378.1, forward strand.
CTCCATCCTTTTCATGATTTCCCAATATTTCATTGAAGTCTCCAAGAGCAAACCATGCTTGAGATCTTCGAGATATACCAATTCTACTTAACTTCTCCCATGTGTAATGTCTGAGACTAGGATTGGGGTGGCCATAGACAAAAGAAAAGTAGAATTGATTTTCATTGATAGAAATATTACAATCGATAAGGTTTGAAGACTGGCTAACAACTGAAAACTGAACATGCTGCTTAAAAAAGATAATTAGACCTCCTCCTACTCCAACCGGAGGTACAATAACGTGATTAACAAAGCCTAATTGAGCCCCAACATCTCTGACATAATCATCCTGCTGCTTTGTTTCTGCTAGGCAAATGATGTCCAGGAGATACTTTCTATGTATCTCCTTAAGGCGTCGAACTGTCGAGTCAATGCCTAGACCTCGACAGTTCCAACTCAGTATCCTCATGGAGGTAGAGGTGGTTCTGGGCCCACCGCGCCTCTCTGTTCTGTCTGAGCATTTGCTTGATCAGTATCATCGTCACCTCCATTATCATCACACCTTTGAGTTGCAGAGCCACTTGCTTCCCCTTTCTCCCTCCGTACAACTTTATACTTGGACACATCAGAGTCCATAACCCAATCTTTGCGCTTTCTTCCTTGAATGTATTTGTCACCTCCTGGATCACCATCAGCACGTAGACCAAAAGGGTCTATTGGGTTATGCATCTCATCAGTGACAAACTCCTCTGTGAACATTGTTGGCTTTGCATAACCGGTCCAGAGTTCTTCATCATCAGCTTCCTCTTCCATAGCTTCAATCTGTTGTTCGTACACTTCCTGAACAGAATCTACAGGAACAGCCTCTTCTTGAACATTAGCATCCTCAACGAGTTCCTCAATAATCACTCCTTGATTTGGAACAATTTCCTCATCACCAATATCTGCATCACTATCACCATCCCCTGCATCCGGTTCAGGGCCTCCATTATTAATCACACAAGCACCCGTGTCATGAGTGAGTAAACCACAGACTTCACAGAAACCCCGAATCCTCTCATATAGGAATTTCAGCAAAGTATTGACCCCAGGAGTGAACTGAAATTGTCTTTGGAACTTCAAGGGGTGGTTAACATTCCAGTTCAGACGCACCCTTATAAACTCCAAACGTACTCCTGCTTCTTCATTATATTCCATCTGAATATACTGCCCCATGATGCGTGCAATATGTAGAATGACTTCACGGTTTGTAAATTGAAGTGGGATACCCCTTATTTGGACCCAAACAGGAATGTAGTTTAACATATCCATGTCCATAAGAGGAGTCCACCATTGAAGCACAAGCATCCTCTCCGCATATGCCCAGGGCCCTCTGCGGATCACCGTGTCCATCGCTTCCTCGGAAGGAAACACAAACTGAAACCGCCTCCCTTCAGTGATTCTTCCACGGACAATGCCTTCAAGCCCCCAATGACGCGGCATTGTCGCCACTATCGCACGGAGATTCTGACGACGAGGCATGACCGGACGACCCACAAGGATGAAACGGTTTTCTTCTACCGCCTGTCGGATCATCTCCGTAGGCATCACCACCGGTGCATCAGTAACGCCAAGATCGATATCTTGCATTGCTCGACGTATTCCATCAGCCATCGTGAAGAGAAAGATGAAGAATTTCCAGAGAAAAAGAAGTAAATTCACCAATAAGATTGTTGAAATTGGATGAAAATTTAGCCAAACAAACGTGTTTATATAAACCCCCAATTTTTCTGGTTTCTTAACCACCAATTCATCACGAAGGGAAAGTGGTTCCCCCATGGAAATACCTGACATCGTGGGCGAAAACCACCCAAAAAATCCCACTCTGCCATCAACAACACTCTCAACCCCGAAGATCGTGGTGAGAAAATTCAATAACGTTAACCGTTTTTCAATCGCCTTTTCTGTCGCTCTCGACATTTTTCCCACGTCGAACCTTTTGTTATTATGTAAATGCGAGCAGGAAGTTCATACCGTTCGTCCACACTTTCTTTATTTCGTACGAACCATTGCCATTTTCTACCACTAAAAGAAAAATATGTGGATTAATTTAATATATAATTATATATTAGCTATTTAAATATATTTTAGAATTTTCACATTTAAATTTAGTCTCTTTATTTTTATTTTTTATTTCACTTAAAAATATTTTAAAATAATTGAAATTAAGTCCTAAATATTTTGAAAAATAGGAATTAGGACATATAATAAAATATAATATAACTAATAAAATTAAATTTTAAATAAAAATAAACAAAATATATATATTAAAAAGTATAACAGATTTTTGATAACAAAAATAATTTAATACGAAGTTTAATTAAATAATGTTGATTCTTTTATTATCGTTCACTATATCTTCATGTAACATAATAGAATTTATGTCAAAATGTAAATATCACAATAAAATAGTTTAGTCTATATTATATATGATTTTATAAAATTTAAGAAAATCAATAAATTTGGTTCATACAAAAAAAAATTTACTTAGAAACATTCAAAATCAAGAAAATAAGATATAAACATGTGATTTATGAAAAGAATAAAAACACAATTGATATTATAGTATTTTGAATATAGAAGACTAAAAAATGTTAGGCTCGATGAATAAAATAAGTAAATATTTTTAAAAAGTTAAAAAGAAAATTAAAAAAAATAAAAGTAAAATTTAATTACTTATTTAGAATATAAAATATATTTAAAAAAGTAATTAACACTTAAGAAAAACTAAATATTTTTTTTCCACTGATTCAGACGTTGGTTTAATTGATAGTTGGGTTTTTAAGATAAATATTTTAGCTGATTTTATCAGATTTTTAATTAATAAATATTTTCAAAATCTAAATTAGATTTATTTAACAGATCACCAAATTTACTGAATCAGACATAAAAAAAAAAGAATACTGCTTAGCACCTTTCCAAATATACCATACCACTCGATCATATGCTTATGTGGTTATAAAATAAAATTTGGACTGTATGTTCACAAATATACTTTTCATTTCTGTTAATAACTATAATGTATATGCTAAAATAGTAAATGTGTTAGATATAGTTTGGTCATATTATGTATTTTTTTATAATATATGTTGTTCATGTTTTTATTTGATACTCTCATAATTCACATTTTTTTTATCTTTTTATAAAATCTTGTTTATTTTGTTATAACGTTTATCAACTTTAAAAATATTATTTATTCATAAATATATTTTGAGGTGTCAATAATATTTCCAAATGTTAATAAAAATACATTGACCTTTTTCCTGTACTCAGAAAAAATATCTTTTGTACTTCTTATTTTTAGTTTAATAAAAGGGAAAATTGGAAAAAAGAAACGCTTTGAATATTTATTTGGTCAAATGTGACTTTTGATATTTTTGGACAATTTGGACATATTTTACTCTTGTGTAATAGAAAAATAGTAAACTAAGTTTTCAAAATATAAAAAAATATGAAAGTGTCAATAAGCATTAGTATATATGAGTATTTATATGTTTAAATTTTTTTTAAAAAAATTGTGGAGTCATGTTTTATTTAATGCTATAGCAATGATATATATTACTCACTATAGCTATCTACTTCGTTTAGGAATCAAATAGTAGGTTTTACACATAGATGTATCTTAGGTACATAACACAAATAAAACTTTCTTCTGTATTTTATCTATGGTAGATTTCTTGAAGTAGTATTCTAACAAGATTTCTTTAGTCTATTTTAAGCATAACTCCGACTTATAACCGCGACTCTAAGGACTACCCAGTTTGGATTATGTGTTATAACTTGTTCTACCTTTTACATTATCATACGCCTAAGATAGAATAAACAACCGACCCTCCCTTCATTACTCTGCTTTACGTAAAATACATATTATAGCTAAATCGAGTAAATATGAAAACTTCCCTATTTCAAGAAATAACTTATCTAAATCTACACCAAATCTAACAAAAATCTCTCAAAAAATATTCTCTCCCACGGTTCTCTCTCACGATCTTTCTCTCCCTCGGCTCTTCTTTGTCTCTCTCTTTTCCTCATCGACATAACCACATCTTCTATCTATCAAAACCACATGATTTTAATCTATGTTACATCTGGTGTATGGATGTCAAGTTGCAGTGATCAATGAAGTTTCTTGGCAGACAAGGAAAGGCGTGGTCGACTGGTAACTATAGAAACTACAACTCTGTTAGTGGAGCTCAAAATCATGGTGTGTGAGGATTATGGGGTCGACCATATGCTTATTAATTTCGAGTTCAGTTATGAGATGGTGAATCAAAGAGGGAATCCTCTTATTATAATCGGCAATGATCGACAAGTATCTAATTTTGTGATGTATGCGAAGAAGGGTTCTTCTACAACCTTGTGTGTCGCGATGTCTGGTACTGCTGCAAAAGAAAAGGAATAAGTCAATATCAATTTGAATAAAGAAACGTGTGACTCAAGTAATGTTGAGGATGAAGAAGTTCATCAAAATAATCGAGGAGACTTTGTCAAACTGTCAACTGTTTCTTCTGAGAAGAAGCGTATCGCTGAGGATGGTTCCGGTGATGCTGGTTTAAGGAATAAAAACAATGGAGATGGTGATAAGGATGGCCGATCTTCGTGAAAAGTTTTTGTGACAAAGGATCAAATATTCAGAAGTAAAGCTGTCCTAAAGGCCACAACTGAAATTTTGGCGATGAACAATAATTTCGACTATGTTGTTCTCAATCGACGAGAAAATGGTGGTATATTTGATGTAAAGATTCAATATGTAATTGGACTGTGCATGCGCAATGTCTAGATGGGTCTACATACTTCTTGATCAAGAAGTGTGTGGAAATACATTCATTTGCACCTTCTAAGGAAAGCAAATTTTGGAAAAAGGCGTCAGCAAGAACAATTCGGATTTTGATACAACATCAATTTGAGGATCCCCATGAAGGACCAAAAGCGAATGACATAGTACAGTATATGCGCCTGGAGCATAGTTGTGAGATTAGTTATTGGCACGCCTGGGAAGCTCGTGAGTTTGCAATTGCAGCAGTTAGAGGTATACCTGATCAAAGTTATGCAAAAATACTAAAATATTTGTATATGCTTAAAGAAGCTAATCCTGGTACGCATACTCACTATGAAACCACTAAGGAAGGGAGATTCAAGTATCTATTTCTCTCGTTTGGGCAATCAGTTAAAGGATTCTACAATGGCATTCGCAAGGTGATTGTTGTTGATGAAACTTTTCTGAAAAATAAATATAAAGCTGTTCTACTTGTGGCTACAACTGTAGATGGTAACTCAGATTTGTATCCGATCGCATTTAGAGTTGTTGATTCAGAGAATCATGATTCGTGGGAGTGGTTCTTTAGACAGTTGAATGTTGTTATTGCTGATAGTAACGGCTTAGTTTTTGTGTCAGATAGAAATGCGTCAATTGCTAAAGCTCTTGGTATTGTCTACCCTCAATCAAGACATGGAATTTGCATTCATCACTTGTTGACCAATGTCGTTAAGAAATTCAAGACAAAGGGGTTGACTGCTTTAGTTGAAAAAGCTTCACGGGCATATAGGTTCAGTGAGTTTCAAGAATGTTACACGAAAATTGTTGATATGTGTCCTGAGCTTGGAAGATATCTATAAGAAGCTGATGTGAGAAAATGGGCTCGTTCTGTTTTCCCTGGATCAATGTATGACATTAAGACCAATAACCTTGCAGAGTCAATAAAACTTGAGCACCTGAGCAAAAACAAGATCTTTCTTCATTTCTTTCAACTCTTTGGCAGCTATTCCTTCAACCTCTCCATATAATACACTATCCTACAATTATTATTGATCTAAGTCACTTGGGTCTTCTTACCCTCCTTAAAAAACCGCTTTGATAACTCCCCAGACATACCTATAATCAAAGATAAAATACTGTTATGAAATCAGAAACAAAGAAAAGAACAACAATGTACCTTTACTTCTGCATAATTTAAAGTACACGTCCTATTACTAAGATTTCAGAGACACCATTACATTCAATCACATTCACAAAACATTACTTTCGGACAGAAACTAAGCTCTCATGACTACTACATTCACAAAACATTACTTTCGAACAGCGACATAAACTAAGCTCTCATGATTACTATATTCACAGAACACTTCTATATGTTAAACATGAATAATAAGCCATTTTCATATTTTTCCTCTTTCAAGCAAACTTAAATAGATACTCTACAAATACAAATCACAAATATTAACATGCATGTCTAGATCGTACTTGATAAGAAGCTTAATCAATCTATAAAAGCAATTATAATTTAATAAATAAATCAAATCGGGTTTAACAAATCAACAGTTAAGAGAATCAAAAGAAGTAATCAAAAACTTAGTGAGATTTTAATGAGAACCTTGAAACATAGTGTGAAGGAATTCTCCAATAAAAATCATATTAGGAAAAAAAGATCGGAATAAACGAAATCGATAGAGAAAAAATAAACTATTCTATTTCTTTCTGAGAACAAAAAGAATAAGAGAGAAAAAAGATTAGAGAGTAGAAAATTGATAATAAACGAGTAAGAAGATAAACAAGTAAGAAGAGAAAGAATGGAAATTTACCGTAAATCTCCAGTATCGCCAGAAGAAATTAGGATAAATGTAAAACGGTGTGTTTTTATCCCTTTTTAACGTGTTACTGTTTTTTACTTTTATTTTTATTTTTGTTTTATATATATACAAGAGAATTTACTTGAAATGACTCTAATTCATCTGAAAATTACCAGAATGACTCATATTAAATTTTAATTACTGGACTAAAATTCGATATAAGCAAATTTACTCAATTGCCCATCTCTTATTTGATATCAGAAGAAGAACATCCAAAAAAAAAAAAAACACAGAAAGAGGGCTTTGTTTTTGTCGTGTCTCTCTCTCACCTACACGACATCGACAGAAAAAATCATGTGGAGCAATCTCCGATTAAGAGTCGCCATGGTCCCTCTCCGACTCCGCCAACATGTCCTCCATTAGAGCCGCCGTCGATTTCGACCTGTCCTCCTCAAGTCGCCATCGTTTCTTTCAAGTAAACCCTAAATCCCAGTTTCAACTATAATTGATAAATCTGTCCAATTCCAAGTAGTTACCACACTTTTATTAATATATACCGTTTGATTGAGATGTTTGATTTAAAATAAACCCTAAATCCCAGTATCAACTATAATTGATAAATCTGTCCAATTCCAAGTCGCCAACGTTTCTTTCAAGTAAACCCTAAATCCCAGTTTCAACTATAATTGATAAATCTGTCCAATTCCAAGTAGTTACCACACTTTTATTAACATATCCCAATTTTAACACTCTTGGCAGATGTTTTGTGAGTTCTTTATTCTTAGTGTTTCTGTTGAGTTTGGTTGATGTGTCTTATGAGAAAGAGATAAATATCTTTTGCTTTATATAAGAGATTAAATCAGTAAAGAAGCCAGAGTTTCTCTGTTAGGTTCGTCGTTACTCACTTAAGTGGACTCTTGTTTGAAGTACAGCGTTATAGTTATTTGTATTGAGATTTTGTTTTCTATTCTTCTCGACTTGATACCGTTCTCAGTGTGATCTGAACACTCACGCTATATTATGATCTTCCCACTAGCATTAGCTAAATTGTTTATTTCGGTTTGCCTTTTCTTTGTATATGGTAATTGATAGTGTTTTCTTCTTCTTAGACTTTAAACAAACTTGGCTTTCATATTTCAGTACTGGGGCTTGTTATAATTTGGTTTGTACTTCTTTGTAGAGAAAAAAATAACTTGTGAAGTGCTTTATTTTCAGGTATGGCTTCTTCTTCAAGTATGAAAAAGTATTCTCATCATCAGTACGAGGTTGGAAAAACTCCAATTCAGATAGTGTTTCCAAGGAACCTATTGGGTGGTATGGTTCCAGGTCTAAACTTTTATTATTATATTGTAAGATTGTATCTTCCAATCTCCACTAACTGTATGAAATGTTGTTTTTTTTTGTTTTTCAGGCAATTCCTACAATGCTTTTGGCTTTGATCCTCTGCTTTGACCATAGGAAAACAAGAGATGTGGTGAATCTTTTTTATCTAAAATCTTCCAAGGGCCACAAATACATATGGTATGCACTTCATGGGTACGCCATTGGCTTGGTATCGGCTCTAGCTGCAGGCGTCTTGACTCACTCACTTCAGCCAGCTCTACTTTATCTGGTACTTGTTTCTCTTCAATCAAAATTATTGATTCAATCCAATGCTTGTGTCGTAAAAGAAGTTTTGTTAGTATGTTTTCATGAGCTTGGTCAGTGTGATGTATGATTGTGTAACCCGTTTTGGGTGTTGATTATATATATAGGTACCATCAACCTTAGGACCAGTGATCTTCATGTTGTGGCGGAGAAAGGATCTTAGGGAGCTGTGGGAAGGACCAGCATTGTCCAATCCCATGGAGAAATCTCATGAAGTAGAGATCTGAGTTTATCATATCAAACAAAGATAGCTCAGAAACATTAACACAAAAACACTAAGTGTAGGGTTCTCTTGTATTCTCAAGTAAAAAAAAAACAGAAGTCATATATATCTCATTTTATTGCATGGTATACCTTACAGCCAGAATATTCAAGGAAGAAAAGTGTACATTCAAGTTTCAGTGTATAACATCTTATTTGATGATGACTATTTGATTTTGTGACAAATTAATTGAACTACGGTTATCATTCATCATCAATGTGCTACTCATCTAATATAGACTACTAGTTGACAAGATACAATGGCCAAAGTTAGAAAAGTGATGAGGAATATTGTACAAAAATAAAGTCCATCCCCGTAGAAAGCACTGATGTAATTAAAAGATGAAAATATTTCTTTGATCAACTGTTCTTGTCCTAACCAGATAAGGAAGTGTAGGGTTCTCTTTTGGTTTTCTCATTAACTATGAGTAATTTACTACCTTGTTCATTGTCAACTTCAAATAACCACTTCTTCCTTTCGAATTTCCACTTCCCACAGACGAGAATGATGTGATTCATGGTTCTGTAAGAAAAAAAGATTGAAGCAATAGTTCAAACCACCATGAAAGGGACCAACTTGATAAGGAAGAAAATAGGGATGAAAAAGATGACAACAGTTACGACAAAACAAATTAGACCTAATTGTGGTCTTATACCACAAGAAATAAACCAAAATCTAATTAAACCAAATTCCAACCAGACCAATTTCGAATTAATTGAATTTCCGATTAATTGCAATTGGAATTGGTTTACATAAACCCAGAATTTGCCAAAAAATCTGCCACAACGTAAATTTGACAAGTCTGCTACTTAATATATAAAAAGTCTGCCAGAAATTAAAAATCGATTATATAAATCTGTTGTATGAAATAAGTCGAACAAAAAAAAAGTTAACCACATAAATCTCTCGTCTCTAACAAATCTGCTACATCATTAGACAGATATATTCTAAAAATTGGTTTCTAAAATCATATCGGACAATTAAATCTGCTGTGCCAACAAATCTATTGTTTTAACGAAAGTTTGCCACCACGTTAACGATAGTTTTTTTTTTCCTCTCAGATTTTATAAATAGATTTATTATTCGATAAATTTGTTTTTTTTTTAAAATAAATCGGTCGTCGGGAGCACTCTGGTAATCTTTTTTTTTGGTTATAACTATGTCTATGGACATTTTTGATCAGAAAAATATTCAAAAAATGATAAAAAAATAAGAATCATTCTAGCAATAATACAATAATTTTGTGTCATTCTAGTAAACTTCCCTATATACAAATCTAATTTCCCAAATCATAGTCCAATTTACTCTTAATAAAAAGGGCCGACAACCAAAAAATTTTGGCTGTTGTCACAATTTTTTAAAAATCCTTGGAATTTGATTTAGTGTTATGTCACGAGGTTAAAATTGGAAATCTTAACATAAGAACTCTTTATTTCTGTCAGTTTTTGCTACATCCACCAGACACCAAAACGTACAGACTTCACATATTACAGACACATGCATGACAAAAAAAGCTTTAAGCCACAACGACACCACATATTTTATATCACCATATGAAACCATCGAGGTATAAGGAAGATCACGCCATGCCTTAAGCATTCACAACAGCTCCTCCTTTACAAGTAGAAAAAAACGGAAACAGTAAGTTAACAAACTTCCTCAATTGCTTAACAATATACTGAGACATATGCATCAATGGAAAGTATTACCGTTAGGGTGAAGAACTTGACCGGTGAAGTAAGAGGAGCAATGGTTACAAGCCAAGAAAACATAGGAAGGTGCCACCTCAATAGGCTGGCCGGCTCGTTTCATCGGCACTTCAGACCCAAAACTCTTGACTTTCTCCTCACTAAACGAGGCTGGGATGAGGGGTGTCCATATCGGACCAGGCGCCACACCATTTACACGAATACCTTTCTCAGCAAGCTGAAGTGCGAGCCCACGTGTGAACGCCACAATCGCTCCTTTCGTGGCGGTGTAATCAAGAAGAGATGCATGTCCCTTGTAAGCATTCACGGATGTTGTGTTTATTATACTGCTTCCTTCCTTCATGTGCTTCAACGCATGTCTAACAGTTACTAAGAAAATAATCAATGATCATCGCACATGCACGTGACTTCAAAAAAAAAAAAAAAACAAAGATATCACGCTTCTCAATTTTACTGACCTGGTGAGGAAGAAGTAAGAGAAAATGTTTGTCCGGAAGACACGTTCCAGCCTAGGCTCATCAATCTCTTCGATCGAGCTGCTTTCATACTGCTCCGCTGCGTTATTGATTAAAATATCAATGTGTCCAAACGCGTTAACGGCCTCGTCAACGACCCTCTTGCAGTTCTCATCGAATCCTAAATCCGTTGGAATAGCTATTGGGTCCTTGGCCTCCGATGTTTTTGCTTCCTTCAACATTTGAAGCGTCTCCTGGGCGTCTTTTTCTTCCTTCCCTTTCACATAAGTGAAAGCCACTGTGGCACCTTCGAGTGCAAAGCAGTAACTCACGGCTCGACCAATCCCAGAGTCTCCACCTGTAATCAACGCCACTTTTCCCTGTGTATGCATTTGTTACAAAATAACAAAATTAAATTAACCAATACTTTTAAATACAAAGAAAAGCAAGTATAAGATATAGGACGTTACAACGAAACGAACCATGTACTAAATAAACAAACCCCAGTTTCTTTTTTTTTTCTGTAAATTTATCTAGTTAAATGACTAAATCTCAATCTATATGAAAATCTTCATGTATATTTAACCAAATCATATTTGTAACATACGTCAAATTTAACTGCAACAATGATTATTGTGATAAGTGATATAAGATATCGTTTCAAAGTATAAGTTAAAGAGTGGTTACACGAAGCTTGTTGGAGGGTTTGTAGTCTGAGCTAGAGAATTGTGGAGTCGGGTCCATGACGTGTTCTTTGCCAGGTTGTACTCCTCCTTGTTTTTTGGTTTCGGACGCCATCGCTCTTACGCACAAAAGTTGAGATGGTATTCTACTTGTTTCTACCTTTCGAGGTAGGAAAGATCTATGGGTTTTGTTCGCAAATTGACAAGACGAAAGTCTAACCTCTGATGATGAGATTCTTGACGAAGTTACCAGTCGACACAACCCTTTCGTGGCCATTTATAACTGTGCGCATAGCTACACGATACATAGAAGCAGCATATATCTCTGCATAGAATCCGTCACGTGGCAGGGTGAGGTGCCAGACGTGGATACACGTGTTGGCTAACAGGGTTGGATTTATGGTAAGCGTGATCCGTGTGATGTGGACAACCCTTCATATTCGAAGAGATTTCTTCATCAGGAGACAGCTAAGAATAGGATATCTTATACGGTTTGTTATGTTTTCTGGGAAAAGTGTCTTAAAAATAATTGTAGATCAGTTCAAGAAAAAATATTATGGATCTGCCATTCTAACTAAATAATATCAGAACAGGCAGCTTTTGAACTTGCAATCAAAATCGGTCCGTCATGACTCATGTACTTAGGTCAAATCCAACCTCTAAAATTTGTGAATATATTTTAGAACACTTCACTTTAGTTAATATAAAAATGTTCTGCATAGATGGATACATTTTAGTTAAATAAACACATTGTGACTAAGTTTAATATATTGACTACACCAAAGAAGTTAAATAAACATATTCTGACTAAGTTTAATATCTTGACTACAATATGCACATCATCCACAATTTTAAGTTTTTTTTCATCGACTTAATTTTCATATTTGAAAACTTCAGTAGACATGTTATAGAGAAAAAAGTAAAGTCCATCCCATTCTCATTTACAACTTTCCTAATTAACTTCTTAATAAAAGAAAATCTAAAAATATAAAAAGCGCCACGTATGGATCCGAATAGAACACATATCACACTATGAGACGACATAACATGCAAAAGAATCGACTCGCCCCAAGTCACCTGAGCATCTTCGCCGGATTTCCTAATTAACTTTTTAATAAAAGAAAATCTAAAAATATAAAAGTGCCTCGTATGGATCCGAATAGAACACATATCACACTATGAGACAACATAACATGCAAAAGAAGCAACTCGATCGCCCCAAGTCACCTGAGCTTCACCGCCGGATTTCTGCATGACTCTAAACTTCTTTCAATGTTTCTTTTCAGTTCACAATCCTTTTTGCTTCTTCATCATTCTTATTAAATAAATCCTTAAAAAACTCTACCAAATCTTCTTTATCTCACCTTTTATACTCTGCAAAAACTTTGTCCAAGACTAAACAACGTCCCGCGCATAAACGGTATACCGAAGATGACGATATTACTCAAATCAAAAAATAAAGGCAAACCAACAAAAAATCATTCTTTTGATCTTGAAGACAGAAAAGACAAAAACAATCTGAAATCAGTTAAGACTAGCTCAGAACAAAGGGTAACTCCGAACAAAGGATGATGAAAATATGACGCAATCCAAAATTAAATGCAAACCAACAAAAAGAATATTTAATATAAAATTTATAGTATGATCCTATAAATTTACTGATCCTACGTACCGTCCCTATTACCACTACGAGTCTACGACATTGGAAACTTAAATATCTGCAAAATAAATATTTTTTTTTGTTTTAATCAGAAAATACAATCTTTCACATTATCTTTCTGTCTGATAAACAGATTTTTTATTATTACACAAACTCATCTCCTCTCCTAATATTGTTTCCAAATTTAAAATCTCTATTTTTCTACAAATTTATTTCTCTTTTCTAATTTTCAAATTCTTCCTATGATTTTTATGTCCAAAAATTCATGAATTCATGTACATAAGCAATCCACATTTCCATGTCCCTAAAAGGTTGTTCACATTTGGTGAAGAACCATGAGATATCAGAATCCCCATTACAGAAATTTCTTCAAATTGCTGAAAAACCATCTTTCTTAGAGTGTTTTGGTCGATTCATTATATCAAGACAATTGAAGGTAGCGAAGTAGATGCATCCAACATAATTGGCAATGCCTAGCCGTTTGTCAACCATGATATCTACATACTAGCAATGTAAATTTATGTTTTAAGTTCTCGACATACAATTGATTCCATCAGATTCCAAGTTAGTAATATTGGATAGTCATTTACCTTTGTAGATTTGTTTGGGTCAAGATACCATTGAAGTTGGCCCCTCTGGTTGCTATGGGAATGCAAAAGCAGTTGAAAAAGATGATATTGTGCTAGTTAACGCCGACTTTATTTTAGTTGGTTTGGATATTTGGTAACAATATTAGTTAATTTGGCATGCTATAAAGATTCTTGGCTTATGTATTTCTGATTGAACATAACCTCAAATTTTATTAGTAAGTTTTTCAATTTAATTTATTAATATTTATTACTAATTTATATTGTTATTAGATTGTAGCAAACAATTAGTCCCGTCATGATTTGTAGTTAATGAAGTCTGTCTGCACCAACAAGCATACATGCAAAATTCAGGATCCCTTCAGGAATTCAGCTAATAAGTCTTATAATTCAGTTTAAATTTAATTTTGTTTATTTGTTACTAATCTATATTGTAATTAGATTACAGAAAACAATGGTACTCCTAGCAACAATTTACAGTTGTGAAGTTTGTCTACGCCAACAAGCATATATGTGAAATTCAGGATCCAGTTATAAAGGAAGTTATCCAGCTCGTGAAATACCAAGCAGATGAAATCATTTCGAGTCAAGCTTCTATGGGTGAAGACAATTTTTTTTTACTTCTTCCAAGACCTTAATCTGGGAGCAACTGAACAACCTTGTTATCGAGGTAAATTTCTAAATATTTTGCTTCTTTTAATATGTATATGGTTGTAATTGTAACTTATGTTCTTTCTCATTCAGGTTGTTCTAAAGAAGAAAGAACGTTATGTGGGGCTGGGTCGATCAACCAAGGGGAAGGGGAGGAGAATTCGGGCTGAGCTGCAGCAAAAATATAAGTCGGCGCTGGAAGAGGGCATGACTCTCACACAAGTATTGTTGTACAAGTATAATACCCATTTTGGAGAAAATTCTAGGTTTATTTTAAGGAGAATTTATGTATTGTATAATAACTATCATTTTTTTAAATTTTAATTATGTTTTTCTTATTGTTATTTTCAATATTTTATTTTTATTGGAAGGTATTTTTATATGTTTTTGAAAAATATCATATTCTCGACGACTTATATTCGTCAAGAAATATAATATTCCCGACGAATAATATCTGTTGGAAAATACCATATTCATGATGAATTATATTCATCGGAAATTACCTATTCCCAACAGATAAATATCTGTTGGGAATTATCGTATTCAGTAAGAATATAGTAATACCCGACATATACAAGTAGTCGGAAATACGGGAAAACCTACAGGTTTGGGTGGTCAAGAATTCCCGACGAAAGGAAGTGGTCAGGAGTTTTCTAGATAATTACTGACGGACTTTACCGACGGATATCCTCATTGGGAATCTGTCAGAAAAAAAGTAATTTCTGATAAAATTTTGACCATTTTTGTTTACTGGCCAAATGGTTTCGACTTACAATGTCGTCGGAAATTCATCGGAAGAGGGTTTCTCAACCGGTTTTGATGCGTTTTTTTCTATCGGGATTAGCATGTTTTCTTGTACTGGTAATCTAAACAGTACACAAACTGTATGCCAAAGATGAAACTATTACTTAATATAAAAAGAAAGGCAAGCCAATAAAAACAAATCGTAGAAGATTTATCTTTGGAAAATTGCATGTTATGACAAAAAATGAATAATTCAGTGAATGACTAGTTAACCTAAATATTCAGCATACACTAAGTATTCCGTGTAATAATGCATTTATATCCTTGCAAGTTACTGATGTAACTGGATAAAATGATGTACAATAAATAATTAGTTATTTCAAAAGTGAATCATGTCCACTCAGTATGCACACTAACATGAAGGCAAATATTAATTTGGGGGAAGGTGAAACAGTTTATTCTCATGAACTGTTGATGAAACTGTCTATGTTGATGGTAAAAAAAAAGAGCTATGAAGATTAATGTAGTGAGTGACAAAATTCGGACGGCAATCGACATGCTGTGAGAGACATGTGAATATTGTGGGTTTCCATAAATGAGTTTTGCGAGGAAGACGGTACAGTTCATGAGGGCGAGGTTTCGAGTTTGATGACGTATTACATGAGGATACTTCAGGATGGTAAGTTTCTTTGCTACTCTTAGATTCTCCGAAGTTGTATTCATCATCATTGTATGTTAGAATGTAAGTAAAGTCAAGTTTGGTTTTTCTGTTTGTTTGCAAATGTTAATTATATTTCTTTTGCAAGTAAGTAGATTTGACTGAGTATATAAATAGAATAGATTTGATGAAGATAACTATGTGAACCTCAGTTGTTATGTTTCTATAAATTTGTAAACATAATATACCACCTATATATGTAAATGGAGTGGTACAGATATTTGTATGTGTAGTATATAAATGCTATATTGGTGGTGGACAATGTGTTGTATATAATTAGAATAGTACATATGTATGTGGGCATAGTATAGTAACTGGTATGTTATGATCATCACGTAATTGTTACTCTCTCTAAATTTAAAAGTATAATGTTTAAGGTTTTGTACATATATTAAAAAATTAAAAATCAACTTTTTTAATTATTGATTTTGGTTTTATCAATAAAGTTCAGCCACACATAATTTTACTTTTTAATTTATGTTTAATTTTAAAAACAATTATATTAATTGTATCTTAAAACATTAATATTTTATATACAAAGTAAAAATCTGGAACATCATACATTTAAATGCAGAGAAAATATTAAACAAATTTGGGGGTGAGGACTATCCATAGTAGACCCGTGAGTTTGTGTTGATATGTCAGAAAAGGAGATCTGAGAAGGAGAGAAAACGATTAATAGCCAATTATATTATGTCTGATAGAAAAAGAGTTATAGAATATTATGTGTTCTTCATCATCTTCATTAGTATACTAAGCGTTTTCCTGCACCATATATAGAAATAAAAATCTTAAAAATAAAATTTAATTAATTTTAAATTTACTATTTTGTTACATTATTAATATTAGGTTAATTATATGTAAAAATTAAAATAAATAAACAATTTTATTTAAATTTATATTTAATAATATATGTATATATTCAAATTAAAATTTTGGAAATTTATTTTTTATCTTTTTTTTCTTTTGTTTAAAATATGTTAAATCACATTTTCTACAATTAAGAGAAAATTTTGGTAGGTATATAATTAACAAAATATAAAAGTAAATGATATTTCTAAAATTTATAGATGTTATAAATAAAACTAAAGGTATTGGGATAAGAATTGTTTTTTTAAAAAAAACCCCGCATAAAATTTGGAAAAAAGTTATTCATAAAAATTATATAATTATGAAAAATAGACTTGAAAAATATTTCAAATTTATAAATATTCTTATATTTTTCTACTATTATATTTTTATTTTTATGTTAATGATAATTTATGAGTTATTACCATATTCTAGAAACTTACCAAAAATATATATTAACATTAAATGTAAATGTACAAGCCGTAATTAACTAAAAGCCATATCATCATTATTAATTGACATGTTACCATTTTTTGGTGAAATTGATTGTGGTAATGACATAAGTCAAAATCGCTTCTCAAATAATATACAGTAGAACCTCTATAAATTAATATAATTTTATAGTCCCAAATTAAGTTTTTAATTCAATTAGTATATCTATAAATTAATATCTTTCTAAATTAATAAAAAGATAAAATTTTGCTGTAGTCCTAACATTATTAATTTATAGAGGTTTCACTGTATAAGGCATACTTTAGTTTGTAACTTTTTCATCTATTAATCATTGTTCTAAATTTGTAAATATTTGTAACTTAAAATAAAATAAAGTTAAAATAAATATTTAATTAACTTTTGTCATCTAAATGTATCACAGATATAGAAAATAAAAGGGAGAATTTCAATTATACCACTTTGGTGGTACCATTTTTCATGTTTACCATCAACAAATGACCTTTTTCAAAAATACACATTTTATTAAAGGATAAAAGACTCTTATATCCTTGTTTTATATATATACATAAAATAAATATTAAATAAATATTAATCCTAAACCCTAAAACATTAATTCTGAACTCTAGACCCTAAAAAGTAAACCATAAACCCTAAAAATCAACGCTAAACTCTAAAATATCAATTCTAAACCTTAAACCCTAAACTCTAAACCTTAAAAAGTAATCCTAAGCCCTAAAAATCAACATTAAACCCTAAACTATCAATCCTAAACCCAAAACCCTAAACCCTAAATTCTAATAGTATTTTGACTATTAAAACTTTAATGGTAAAATTGGTTAGTGTAAAGTTGAAAAATGGTATCTTGAAAGTGTTATTTCTGGCAATTTCCCAAAATAAAAGCGTAAGACGGCATGCAATATGTTTGTTGGTATTCATATTCTCTCTGTTTATAAATAAGTGTCATTCAACCATATTTTTCTTATTTCAAAAATAAGTGTTACTTTATATTTTTAAAGTAATTTTTTACATTTAGTTTCTTTCTTACCCTTTAACTAACCAACAAAATGTTTTTAAAAATTATTTTTATTTAAATAATTACATATTAAATAAGGGTATTGTAGTATATTTGTTTATTTTCTTAATTTGCGTAAACTATATCTAAGTGACACTTATATTAAAACGTGAGAGAATATATTACATCGTTATCACCTCCACCCATTGATGCCGTTGCCTTCTCCTCCACCACCACTACTATCCCTTGTTTCTTAATATTTACCATCAATACAGCCATTAGTTGTCTCATTGTTGTCATATCTTCTCTTTTAGAAATCTGGTTATTTGACAAATGTATTTTTAACAACTTTTAGTTTGCAAATCGGTTTTATAACTAACATTTATAATATTATATAAATTATTGTGTACTATTTTCCGATTTTTATTTTATTTGAAACATTATATTTTATGTTTATGTTTTGGTAGTATTTAAAAGATGAGATTGAAGTTAGGAGTTAAGTTTATGATTTAAGGCAAACTAGTTAGATTTCATATTTTTCTGATAATTTCTTTAAATTTTAGTTTCAATTTATTTATATTTTGGCTTGTATACAATGTCCCACTTTTTATTTTATACTATAAATTTATCATTGTCTAATATGTGTTCTACACTACTTTGCATCCAATACTTCATAATATAGCTGCTAAGTAGATGGATTTAAACTTTTAAGTAAATAGAATACATTTCTATTGGAACTTCTAATTTATCCACTTATTTTATTATCTACAATATATTTTTATGCAGTAAGTAATTATGTGATATTGCCTCTTTGTAGGATTTGGTAGGAAATAATATCGTTTCACATATAACTATACCTCCAAATGTTGACGTCATTGCTTCATCCTTTTTTCTTTGATCAAACATCGCTTCATCCTCTTTATCATCGGTTACATGAAGGTATAACCAGAACAAAAGGGTGTTCAATGTTCGTTTTTCATTTTGTTAAATCAAGTATTATTTTCTTTATTTTTGTATTTTTGTGACGCTTTTATCTTTTGTGGTTGAAGAGAAAAAAATCTAAAATTAGTTAAAACCAGTTGACAGTTTTATCATCTGAAATGAAATAAAAGTAAATCAGAAGCTCACGAAAAAAAAAAAAAAATCAAATCGAACTACTTATTTAACTAAGGTTCTACGGAAAAACAAAAAGATTTTCTAAAAAATCGTTAAAATCGGAGAAGAATTCCGACGGACTCACCAGCAATCGTTTTCTCTCTATAAGAACATTTATTCCCCTATATTTATCTCTACAATAATTTTAGAACCAAAATTATTTAATTTTTATTCCATTTTTTTCTAAAATAGAAATTGTTATTTTATCTCTATATTTGG
Organism: Eruca vesicaria subsp. sativa; assembly: GCA_932364175.1. NCBI lineage: Eukaryota > Viridiplantae > Streptophyta > Magnoliopsida > Brassicales > Brassicaceae > Eruca > Eruca vesicaria. The sequence continues at coordinate 90,608 of CAKOAT010053378.1, forward strand.
AAAGAATAAATAACATTCCTCTATAATAAAGACATACTTTTTCAATCACAAAATGATTCTTTGACTTTTTAACTTTAACCAAAATAAATACTTATAGTAAAACTTTTTTATTTATATAAATATAATCATAATTTTTATTTACAAAATAATTTGTAAAGAAAATTTTAGTGTAAATAATATCATAATTTTATGAAATTTTAAGATAACTTTGATTGATTTTCAATTTTCACAAATAAAAAGTATTATCTGTAAAATTTAAAAGAATATATCAAAAATATTTTCTTTTGAAAAAAAATTAGAGACAAATTCATCTCTATTATAAAGTTTATTTTTTTTATAAAAAATAAAAAATACATTAGAAATAACTTAAAATACCATAATATATAAAATATTATATTATATACATAGATAATGGTATATCCAGACATTTAAGTTTGTGCATAAACAGAGTAAAAGATACAATAAAAATTTGTTCAGTTTAGCACGAACATGTGTTTTCGCTCTAGTTGTATTTTGTTGTTGTGCATGCCTGACACGTAAAGAGGATGGGCATGACTACACGTCCTCTAGTGGTAGAACGACGATTCCTATGTGCCAAGTGTTGCGACTTTCGGCCGATCTTATCAAGAAAGAGTATTCAAATCTGAAGATTATATACACGAAAAGGGTAGAACCCAACACAATTTATTCTCTTTACCTTTACTCTCCTTTCATCCTGACCTTCACTGTTTTTATTACCAGACAACCAAGAAAATAAATCTAAAATTCGGTGAAGCGGAATGGTCTTGATCAGTACCAAGATGTCGCTGTCTTTCTACATCATTCATCTTCTCATATTCTCCTTGATTTCCACTTATGTCATTTGCAACCGTACACTCTCTGCTTCGCTATTAGTAGTGTAATCAAAAGTGTAATCATACTTTGTATTTATGATAATGCGTACATAAAAATGAATATTCACGCTCATAGGTTCACCTATTATTTCTATCTTGGGGGAGTAACATTTTTTACCTGGATTAAAGATCTTATCTGCTTCTTATGGATGCACACATTACACAGGAATACCTGTATATTTAACTTTTTGGGGGTTGTTGACCATTAGTATCAAAGCCTCAATACATGATTAATTCGATCCCATGCATATGTTATTTAGATTGTTAGCTAGCATGCTTAACTGTGTTACCTGATGGTTTCATTTTCATATATTTTCAATTTATGTTAAATGTTTGCATGTTATTTACATTTTTTCTATATTAATAATTACATCCTTCTAATAGTATATCCACGTTTGCATGTTACATTTTTTCAGTATTAATAATTACATCCTTCTAATAGTATATCCTCGCTGTTGTCTTTGGAATGTTGTAGAGGAGGAGGATAATCTTCTTCAAGGACTGAACAGCTACAGATCTGCTCAAAGGGTTCCACCTTTTGCAAAGAACGATAAGGCTGATTGTGTGGCCGATGAGATAGCTGAGAAGCTCGAAGATGAGCCATGCACAAACCATACAGCAGCTAGCACGGTTACTCCTGGTTCTGTCCCTCCACGGTTATCGGACTACCAAGACATTCTCTCTGAGTGCAAGGTCGACCCAAACACTACCCGTGATGGATTGATCTTACCAGTTTGTATCCCTAACCGGGTACCTACTCTAGCTCTAACAAACTACACCCACACCGGTTATGCTCAGTATCTGAACGATTCAAGGTATGTTGGGGCCGGTGTTGGTTCAGAGAAAGAGTGGATGGTTGTTGTGTTGACCACAAGCACTCAAGGTGGAAGTTTCTCCACTGGTGAAGCAACGTCACCGAGAGTTATGGCTTGCTTTGGTTTAATGGGTCTCTTGCTTAATGTCCTTTTGGTCCTGTGAGCGAATGATGTTTGTATATTTTGTAAAATCTCTTTTGTATCATGTATGGTGTTTTTCTTAAGGGGACACGAAAATATTGTGATGGATCGAAGAATGTTGAAGTTGTGTTTTGACTAACCAAAAGGTCGTCTTCTTTTGATATTCTTCTAAGATATCCCAGTTAAAATTAAATACATCCGAGGGAATAGAAAATTGACGACCAAATTATACAACTTTATCAATATTTGCCAACATTATCACTCTCTTCTCTCTTAAAGTATCACAGAGAGACTCACTTGTGCTTGATTCTGTAGGTTAATCCCGCATGTGGTGGCTTCTTGAGCACTGATAAGTGGCACTTGGCTCTGCCGATTCGCTTTTTTCTCTCTTGTGATGTCGGTATAGTCTAGATAGTGTTGTTATAATAGTCTTGTGTTTTAATAGTCTAGATAGTGTTGTTGACCGGGCTCCAATTTGGTGTTCGTTTATTTTTCCTTAATATTTTCTGATCTTCACGTGTTCTCACTCATAATATGTATAAGGAAAGTATAAAGGAACATGAGCAGGAACTAGAACATGTACTGAGGAGGAACTTGTATCTGAGGATGTTTTAACCATTCAAAATGGTTCGATGACCCATAAATCAAGAAACTCAAAGAAACATTTAGAGGAATACTGTCAGCTAATAATGTCTTTGTCAAAACGGAAACAATATCATCAGAGACACCTTAGCCATGGCCACCACTCAAGTCAATATGATTTCTATCTGATCAGTAGAGAGGCTCGTAACTTGTGTGTACACCTTTTTTAAGAAAATGACGAATACTCATGAACAACTCAAGAACAAGGGAGAAAGAAAGATGAGAATTGGAGAGAGAATAAAAACGATACATTATTTCATTAATCCTGTAGTTTTTGCGCACATATACATATATAGACACTAAAGAGAGAAAGAGGGACTAAAATATACAATGGACAAAAACTTGTATTAATCTCCAACAACTATATCATGTTTAAATCTTGAATTTATATGTGTGTCTAATCCTCAGGTGCAGTGAAATGAATTGAAGTATATTGCAATGCAGTAAAGTGTAGATTGCTTTGTTTTTTTTTTATCTTATCTCTTTACTTTTTCATATCAAATATCAGTATTCCTCAAGCTTAATCATAAAATATGGTTAAGTTTGGAACATGATAAAAGACATCCCTTATTAAAACTTTAATATCCAAAATCTAAAAGGACAAAAAACATTTAGGTATATCATGACCTTATTAAAACTTTAATATCCAAAATCTAAAAGGACAAAAAACATTTAGGTATATCATGAACTTTCCACTACTCATGTGCGACCACACAATCCACAGCACTTGTGTTCAAAGCTTAACCACATCCAGAGTTTTGATCTTAGTTAGGATCTTATTAGCTGGTACCAGAGCAACTTTAGAAGTTGAGTTTTCTGATTTATCTCGCTGATTTTGTTATTTAGCTCTTCAGATCATTGTAAGGAATTTGAATATGTGTTTGTCTGAGATTGTGACATTAGGGTTGAGAAGTTTTCGATTTGGCAATCTGTGTTTGTCTGAGATTGTGACATTAGGGTTGAGAAGTTTTCGATTTGGTTTAAGAATTTGACTATTCATCTTTTTAGATCATGATTTTTGGGGGTTTGTATTGACTTATTTCAAGTTTCAGTTATAATCTCCACTCTTGAATTGACACAACCATACAATGAATCTATCTTGTTTTAAAAACCAGCGTCGGTCCAATAAGTATAGAGGTGTTTGATATCTTGCATATTTGCATTGTTTTTATCGTCTATTCTTGTACATTTTGATCATTTAGAATAACATTTAGATATGTTTAGGTTGCATTCCATTACATATGTCCCTATCAGGTGATGAAAATGCCAAATGGTGACTTTTGAGCATTTGGAGATGTTTTGGAGGCAAGATTGATATTTTGGAGTTGTTTCACGGAGTTCCAAGAGTCCCAGCGGTCAGACATAGCGGTTTCGAGCAGCCGATGTGACCATAAACAGCTGGGAAATAACCCAAGTTCTTGTCCAATTTTTAGACTCTGCAGCGGCCATGAGACGAAGTTGGGAAACAGCTGAGTGCCACCGCAGCCTAGTGGAGCTGTTTCAACAAACAGCTGCGAGCGTTCAGAAATTCAGCATACGAAGTTTGACCAGACATATTTATCATTGTACCCTCGTTTTTCCAGCTTCTATAAATACTTTCTAAACCTAATTTAAGATCTTATCTTGTTTTCTCTTTAAAAATACATTGATATTTTGAGGAAAGCTTGAAGCTTTTAGTAATCTAATCTTTATGTTTTTGAGTAATTTGAGTATGTCTCATCTTCTTAACATGATTAGTCTTGAATCCATCATGGGTTTAAGGTTAAACATGGTGATTAGTGAGTAGACTACTTTGTGATTCATGTGTTAGATGGATTAGGGTGATTAATTGGATATTTAGGATGTATTTTGTTAGACTAAGATAGATTTATGCTTGCTAGGTGATCTTAATGCTAGATTAGCCTTGATCAAGTTGATTTAGAACCTAAGCTTTTTCATGCCCACAAGGTGTTTGTTAAAATGCTTGACTGAACTTAGTATTGCTCTAGCTTGATAAGCCAAAGACATTTGATGTTTAAATTGCTAGATGGTTAATAGACTTAAGCTTATTGCTTGTTTGATAGTATTAGGTCAAAGACATTTGATGCTTAGTACTTGATTACAAAAAGATTATTATCATGACAATGGATTAATCTACTTGTATGAGTTCTAGACCTATACACTTGTTGATTGTGTTACTTGAACATCCTAGATTAAAACTTGATCATCCTATATAAATCATCTTTACCTATGGATCCATCTTTATTACTTGATTGAAAGCTTTAGTTATTTACATTGCTTGTTCTTGTCACTTGTTACTCATTCACAAAAACAACTTTGATTGCACTTAGCTTGAGTTCATGACTTGCATTCTCATTGCTTAAAACAACTTAGGATTAGATTGACAATCTTAAATACTATATGGATTTGACTTAGGAACCTAAAAAATCTTTATCAGTCCTACTCAAATTTTTAAAAATATGCCCCTTTATAATTTAAAATTCAAAATAAGAAAAATTTCAGCTGAGAAATCCAAAATATTATGGACGCTAATTCATTGCTTACTCTACATGTGTTATGGGTCGAGTTTGTTAAAAACTGAGATGTTTTTTTTTGTGTGTTAGAACTAGTTACTGAATTTGTTTTCATGTTTCTCAGGTTACCATGACAAGAGAAAGTAAAGAAGGAATCAGTATTGCTAATAAACTCTTGCTTGAAGCAATGACTGACCAAGTGGAGTAGATAATGAACACCAAACTGGATACTTTGCGGCAGGAACTTCAGCAATAAACTGATAATCTTAGGCAGGAACAAAAAAATATGAGACGCAACTTTGAACATCAAGAGAAATCTCGCCATGAAAAGGCCAACGATTACTATGGACACTAAGTTCCTCTTCTAAAAACAGTCAAATAGAAAGAAGACATACACGTGCACAAGAAGGCAGAGGTCACCCAAGAGATGAACTATCTAATCTCAAAATTGAATTTCCTCCCTTTCATGGCAAGTCTGATTATGCGTATTTGGAATGGGAGGAAAATATTGAGATGGTTTTTAACTGCCAACACTACACTAAGGTTAAGAGAATGCAAGTGACTGTTATTGAATTTATGATTATGCTTTGAGCTGGTGAGATCAGTCAGCAATGCCTAGAAGGTGCAATTATGAAGCACCAGTAAACATGGCTTGAGATGAAGACCATAATGCGTAGAAGGTTTGTTCCAAGTCATTACCATTGTGAACATCATCAAAGATTGAGAAAGCTCCATCAAGGCCAACATTCAGTGGAAGAATATTATCAAGAGATAAAACTTCTTATGACACGAGCTGATATTTGAGAAGATTGAGAAGCTATTATGTCACGACATAGACATACAAGAAAACTTTGGAGATGCAACACTATGTCGAGCTAGAAGATATGCTACACAAGGCCATTCTGGTCAAACAATAACTCTAAAGAAAGAATGGTTCTAGAACAAGCTATGGAGTGGAAGGTTTAGTCATCACAAGGATAAAAAATAAGCTGAGGATAACAAGCCATTTCAGATGAATCAAGAGGAATTTAAGCCACATACCATATTTAACAAGCACAGAGGAAAGGTTGAGGCTTCTACTTCAAGAGCTTGGGATGTAAAGTTTTTAAAGTGAAAAGGAAGAGGGGAATATGCAAATGAATGTACTCAAGAAAGAATGGTAAAATTGTGAGTTGGAAGTCTACTCTTCAGTATATTGTAGCTCTTTCCATTACAGAAACTGGGTACATGACACTCTCATAGGCAGCTAAGGAAGAAATTTGGTTGATCTTTTGCGGCGAATTGGGGTTTTAACTCAAAAAAATTCAAAAATGAATTGTGACTCGTAGAGTGCAATTTTTTGGCAAAAAATCCACTTCATCATGACTGGACCAAACAATTGGAGAATAAAGTGCATTTATCAGGGACGAGATTCAGTAAAGCAAGAAAAAAATAATAAAGTTTTAACACTGATATTAAGTAAAATGACATAAGGAAAGCAATACTACAAACACACTAAATTATTACAAAACTAAAAGACAATTTGAACATAGCGGAAAAGTATCTAGTATCTATAATTCTGTTTATCTGCAATTTTCATATGCATACAGATTTTTATGAAAAAATTGGTTAATTGGACCATATTGAGAAAATATTTGTCCCATTATACCTTCTTAGTCAATATTTTTTTTTTATAAATACGAAAATAACTATATAGTTATAAATAACATAATTCGATTGGCCTTAAATATAATCAATATTTCTGTTTTTAATTTCTTATTAAGAAAAACTATAAAGCTAGAAATATTCATCCCTTGTTTACTCAATATCAAAGTAAGTAATCTGCCTTTTTTTTTCTTATCAACAGTGAATCCCACTTGTTATTGACATCTCATATTTAAGCACCACATGTTACATAGATATAATCATTTGATTTGATGAAAAAGATATATGGAAGAAGAAGAAAGGAAGAAGATTGTTGAATAAAAGAAAATGAATTCATACTCAATGTCAACAACAAGATAAGTATAAATAAAAATTAATTATGATTGCTTCCTAAACTTTTTTCAGATTTAAAAATATAGAATATATGAAAATATTAAATATATATTCTAAAAATGATAGAATATAGAGAAAAGGTTAGATTACATATTCAAGAATTGATAGAACATAGACAAAAGATTAAAATATAAAATTTACCATGTTTAGAACATAGCATACATATAAGAACTTGCTAGTTTTCTGTGATATATAATTGAGTAAAAATAGAATATAAGTTAATGTTTTCTAATTTTTCAACAATGGAATAAAAAGCCTACGACATATATTTTATTTTATAAATAACAAAAACCTTTGGTTAGAACTGAAGTGGACCTATTTTATATTTGGATAGATCACATAAAAAAGATTTACAATATGAATTGTAACTTCTATAAATGTGCTAAGTTGTAATGTCTATTTTATATTCTTGTAAAAAAAATGTTATAATATACATTCTAAAAAATTTAGATCAACATATATGCATTTTTAAAAAAATCAATTTTGGTATATCATGATGGTATTGGGTTTCATATTTTTTATATATAATTTATAATAATTATTTTCCTTATTATCAGGATAGTAATGTTCAAAACTAACCAATTAATCTAAAGATATAAAGAGAAAACTAAATTTCATTATGGTCTATTTTGCAAATTTCCTAATTTTTTTTTTTCTCTGGTAATTTCCTCAATTTTTATCACGACTATAAAATTAAAATAAGCAATACAAATCATTAGCCTATCAAGGTAACAGTTTCATTAAAAACATTAGGATAAGGTTTGTGGGTGGTTTTTTTTTTTTGAGAAAAATGAATTCATATATTATTAGAGAGAGACAAATGGTAAGCCTTGCAAGCAAGCTTCGAAGCAACAATCTTGCTTGTATAGTATTCTCATGTTTCCACAATTTAAAGCATCAACATATTTAAAAGATCTCGACAAATATGAACACTAAATCACAAACGCCAATTTGAAACAAGAACGGAGGTTTAGTTACCTTTACAAAAATGAGAATCTCTTTTGTCGTCTTCGTATTTGTTTCCATTTATATACAAAAATCAATCTCAGTAGATTTCAAATATTTGTCTGCTTTTAATTTTGGAGATTCTAACTCCGATACGGGTGATCTCGTCGCTGGCCTTGGCATTCATCTTGATCTTCCTAACGGCCAAAACTACTTTAAATTTTCTTCTCAAAGATTCTGCGATGGACGTCTTGTCATAGATTATCTAAGTAAGGTTTCTTCAGTTTACTGTCTCCTTTTACAACGATCTTCAACATGTTACCTGTCATATAAACGATAGTATCTCTTTACACTAGTTTCACTTACTTTATGACAATATTCAACACGTAGCACTATTTTTATTTTTATTTACAGAACTGATGAATAGCGAAACCATAAAATAGTATCCATCCTATCTTCTAAAGACCTATGGCTCATAACTTCCCAATTAGTATCCATCCTATCTTCTAAAGATCTATTGCTCATAACCTCCTAATTTTCTAGTTTTTTCTACATTGTAACTTTTTGTTATATTATCCCAAAATGTCTTAAGAGCTTGAATGTTGCTAGTAATTAAATATTGTGATATCTCTAAATAGACATGCATAACAACAAATTTTCTTGTTGACTGAATGATATACCTCTATTTCTTTCCATTTTTTGTATACAAAAAAGATATGAATGAGTATGATTTTTCATTCGGTAAAATCTATTATTTATATACAGAAAGAACATATATATATAGGAATCTAAATGAATGAACGTAAATTAGTATTAGAGATCTTATCTATTGAATGATGGTTGAAGATTGGATATGGTTGGATGTTGGATAGAAAAATGACAAACATTCAATTTAGTGGTTGTTGAGACAGAAAATCTATTGAATGGTAAAGACTAACTATGAGAACTTTCATTTATTTATATATACATACATAGACTTATATTTGCATCAAAGAACATATTAACAAAGTTTAGATAAAAATAAATTTTAGTATCGGATATTCATCTTTTCAAAATTTATTTGGATGGTCTGTGTTATTATTATTTGTAATTTTATGTTTCTATAGTTATTATAAGTAATTTGATGTTTTTGTTTATTTATGAGAGTATATTTATTGATTATCTATTTAAAATGTATGTTTATTGTTTTTTATGAAAGTTTGGTAATTATAGTTAATTACTAAAAATATTGAAGATTAAAATATAATAAATAAAGTTTGTAGATAAAATTTTTAAAAGGTCACTAAAGGAGAACTACTCTCTTATCTTTTTATTTTGAGTAGGCATCTCCTTTAAAATAAGGAGATTGTTAGAGATGATCTTAGGACATACAACTAGTGTTGTAAACGAAAAAAAGAGATTAATAGGTGTAGCTTTATCAAATGATCTTATTTAAACATTTTTAATTTACTTCAAGCATACGCTAAAACAACTTAATTACGTTTTCTCCATTTGTATCTTCTTTTGCCTAATTTGGAAGAAAGCTTAGCTACATAACAAAGAAAGTTGTGAAACCTTACACTGATTTCATATAATTTGCATGTTTGATCATAATATTATCTTTACTCTCTGCCTTATTATCTATCATAAAAATAATGTCCAATTTCTTCATCACGAGCACCAATCTAATCATCCCTATAAACAAAAACATTTTTGTTAAAAGAAAATAAAACTTATGATCTCGATAAGCCTTCACTCTGAAGCAACCTGAACCAATCTCAAAGCAACCTACTATTATATATTTCTAAAATTACTGTTGTAAAATATGTTTACAAAAGAATTTAACAACTTTCTATAACAAACGGACATGGTTGTTGTAGGCACTTTTTTGTTTGTTCGTTTGACCCTATTTCTTATTCAATATATTAAAAAGAGCGATGAGAGAACCATATATATCATTCCCTTTTTATCACTTATCTATTGTTGTTTCAATCCTATGGCTATGGCTCTCACTGTAAACAGTCTCTCAATTCTCTTCTTCATCTCCTTTTTGCCCTCAACTCTCTCTATAATCCTAAAACCCCCGGCAATCATTAACTTTGGGGATTCAAATTCCGACACGGGCAATCTTATATCCGCCGGGATTGAAAGTCTTAATCCACCCTATGGCCAGACTTGCTTCAAGCTTCCCTCAGGAAGATATTGTGATGGGCGTCTTATTGTAGATTTTCTATGTATATATAAATTGTTACAAATGCAAACAAACTATTTTGTTCTTCGTTGAAACACCACTTCGATTTGGAATTCACTTCATATCAATTGTTTTTGTTTTGCAGTGGATGCAATGGACATGCCATTTCTAAATCCGTATTTGGATTCACTAGGATTACCAAATTTCAAAAAGGGGTGTAACTTTGCAGCAGCCGGATCCACTATTCTTCCCGCAAACCCGACCTCTGTTTCTCCCTTCTCCTTTGATCTTCAAATCTCTCAATTCATCCGGTTCAAATCTAGGGCACTTGAACTACTTGCTAAAACAGGTGGGGCTAATTTGAAAATGTTATTGGTGGGATGTTATGTGCAATGCTATATGATGTATAAATGAAGCAAAAACTTGTTTGACAAATTTGGCAGGAAGGAGATATGAAAGGTACTTGCCACCATCTGATTATTATGCCAAAGGACTATACATGATTGACATAGGCCAAAATGATATCGCTGGTGCCTTTTACTCCAAGACTCTTGACCAAGTTATTGCCTCTATTCCTTCCACTCTTGAGACTTTTGAAGCTGGACTCAAGGTAAAATCATTGTTTCTAGTACTTACACAAATTCAAATAAAATTAAGTTGAATTTATTTTTTTCAAATAAATATAGGACTTTTTAAAGATGTATTAATTTTCTTTTATGCAAAACTAAATATAGATTTATTTATTTTTTAAAAGAAAATTTATGAAGCTAAAGTATGTTTTATGGAAGGCTTAAAGTTTAACAAAAGTTAGAAATGCAGCATAATTTTAATTGATAATATAGACACTAGTGAAAGCATATATGTTATTTTTCCTATTACACGGTGATTTTATATTTACTACGTAGTTAAATTTAATGATTACTAGAATTTTTACCCGCACATTCGTGCGGGTATATTTTCATTTTTAAAAATTTATTTAATATTAATGTAAATGTTTTAAATATATAATTTATATTTTTATGTTATATATTCTGTAAATTTATAATCTAATTGGTGTAGGTTTTTATTCAACATTATTAATATATAATATTCTTTAACTTTTTATTTTGTCATTCAACATAATTAATATAAAATGTTTTTATATTTTTATATTTTCTCTACATATTATTTTATAATAAAATATTAAATTTTCTGATATCCTATCTTTTCTAAATAACACATGAACTAAAAGTTAGTTATATACTATTATATTTTTTATATAATCATTTTAGATAATATGTTTTTGTGTGTTTTAAATTAAGTAAAAAATCAGATATAGTAAAAATTTAACATTATGCTAACATTTTTGTATAAAAAATATACATAATTTATTATGTTAATCCTTTTAATGGTGAATAATTTTTTTATTTAAGTGAAATAAATTTTAAAATAAAGTTTCATTTACCAAATTTATTTATTTTCTTTAATTCATAGTGCAATTCTATTTTAATATAACATAGACTATAATATGAAATTTATAAAATAGTATATGATGATTCTTTTTTTTGTTATTATAGTGAAATTTTAATTACTATTAATGTATAATGGTATGATTTTATTAATTACGAAATTCATTATTATGTTATTTAATAAAAAAATATTTAAAATTTTAGTAAGATTTTGTTAGATTTTCTCTCAACCGATTCTGTTATAACTAAAAAATAAAATGTAAATCTATTATTTTCAACATATATGATATATATTTGATTCATTAACCTAAATAATTTAATATGTTATATTAAATAATTAATGAAATGGTCCAATATGACTTCTTTGTAGTAGATAAAAATAGTGACTCTATTTTAATAGAGTAGATGAAAAAAATCACGTTTTTGTTTCACTTATCTAGTTAATAGGCTTTCGTAAAATTAAATGCAAATTAATTTGGCAGAGGCTGTACGAAGAAGGAGCTAGAAACTTTTGGATACACAACACAGGACCTTTAGGATGTTTGGCTCAAAATATTGCCAAATTTGGGACGGATTCAACAAAGCTTGATGAGTTTGGATGTGTAAGTTCCCATAACCAAGCAGCGAAACTGTTCAATCTTCAACTACATGCTCTCTCCAATAAATTTCAAGCCCAATTCCGTGATTCAAATGTTACTTACGTTGATATCTTCTCGATCAAATCTAATCTCATCGCTAACTATACGCAATTCGGTAAGACTTTCATTGCCATGTAATCCGAATATCAGAAAAAACTTTGATCTAAAAGTCTTGAGAAATTTTGGTTTTGTAACAATTCTGGTTGTTTCAGGTTTCGAAAACCCCTTAATGGTATGTTGTGGAGTTGGAGGAGCGCCTCTAAATTATGATAGCCGCATTTCGTGTGGCCAAACAAAAGTCTTAGATGGGACAACGGTAACGGCCAAAGCATGCAATGACAGTTCCGAGTATATAAATTGGGATGGAATTCACTACACCGAAGCCGCAAACCATTTCGTTTCAGATCAGATCTTAACGGGGAAATATTCAGATCCACCGTTTTCAGATCAGATGCCATTTCTTCTAAGTTTAAAATATTAAAATGATGTTATAATTGGTTGGTTTCCTTCATTCGTTGGTTTTGGTCCTTGTTATACATATTCAAGGCTCAAATAAACTGATGTACCAGTAAACTAGAACCAAATAAACCAAGTTAAAACCGGGTTGGTAACAAATTTCTGACCTAATCGGTTTGATATGTACGAGAGTGAACAAGTAAAACTAATTTCTGGCTATGCACCGAAACGGGTACAGATCATACACATATATTGAGACGGAGACGAGAAACGACAAAACAAAAAATTTATAGATATCGATACAGCATATACATATAAATTGAAAATGAAAAACATATCATAAACCTTAACGTGAAACACTTTAATGTTTTAAATAATAATTATAAAGAGTAACCATTAAACAAATGGTATTTCGGATCACATGAGATGTGTTGTAAAATTGAACAATGTTGATACTCCTAAGAGAAGATATTTTCAGTTCTTCAATTATTTAACAGAGCATCCATCCTCTGTTCAAGGAGACGATCTATAATTATTGGACTGACACAGATCCACGGTTTCCTTCTTGCTCTGCCTTGCATAGGCTCCATAAGAAGTAAAAGGGCCTAAAGCCATTGCTTCGACCGTTAAACAGAGAGATATGGTGATATCTCACGCAGAACTCAAGTCGCGTTTCAGGTGCTCTGTTACACCCTCGGTCAAGCCTATGGAAACGCATAGTTGAGATTCAGACTAACCATCGACTCAGATATTCCATAAGCCTTGTCAATTGGTCTAGTTTGAGTAACTCCTTCGAGTAGAACAAGTTCCCTCGTAGTTCAGAGAGACTGTAGCCAGCTTGGGATTAATGTAGGTAGCTGAGATTAGCTTAGTGTGTAGTAGCCTTGTCAACTGTCCTTTCTAGGATCAAACCCTAGCATCTGTAGATTTGATTTATGATAATCTGAATGAAAGAGAGAAGAAATAAAAGAACACCATGATCGTGTCTTTGGAAAGAAGAGCATCACCGGAAACACTGTTTTTTTTTCTCGTTGATCAGACCCACACTTCAATCAATAGAGAGGAAAAGTCATCTTACTTTTAACGACTTAATAAACTTTAACACACAATTTATTCAGTAGCGTCTACTTATGGTCTTATATAATTAAAACATACACAATACATAGACATGGAAATAGATATCACAGCTGCTGCGTCTCTTCTCCCGTCTTCTTCTCACCCCAACCACTGTTTTTTCTCTCTCTCAAAACCTACATAGTTTGAATCAAGATTAAGATGAAAATGTGTCTATGCGGGTTTCTGCTAAACAAGTAGGAACAGGAGCTTTCCTATTTACCAGATTTTCTCAAGTCTGATTCCGCAGTATTAATTAGTTCCACGATCTTTTTTTCTTCGCTTTGATCAGACCTCAGAGAAAATAGCTGATGACAAGAGCCTCCGAACAAACTCTGATCTATTCCTCGTCTCTTCCTGATCCTTAAATGAGACAGGTGGGATACACACTTGTCTCTTGCTAAACAAGTTCAAAGAACTACTAAACCTTTGTAAACTCTAAAATATAAAAGAGAAGCTAAATAATATAGAAAGCATACATACCGCTCTAACTTTTTCTCCTCGGGTACTTTATTGGTCGGAGATAAATGTGATAGTGTAGGTGAGATAAATGAGGAAAGAAGAGGATCATTAGATGCAGTAGAAGCATTACGAGAAGAGGAAATCCCTAACAACCTTTGTAGATCTCCTTCTCTTAGCTCTCTCCGGAGAAGAGAAAGTGTTGAGCTTGAACCAATTTTCCGTGATGATTTCCTCTTTCGCTGCATGTAGGTAACTCATTAAGAAAATTCAACAAAGCAAATGTGATGCCAAATCTGTAAGTATAGAAAACGATTATTAAATAAAAAAAGGATATCTTGAATAAAGTCCCATGGTGAAGTGTAATGTGCGTTACGATATCAACACCCACTACTAGAGAACAAACAGGACATACCTGCATAAAAGATTGATAATATTAACTTTCGATTCGTATAGTTAAGAACCAATATCATTGGAGAGAGAATAAAGTACCGCGTTCTTTGATTCTAGATTATGTTCATCATCTATGTGACAGCACAAGCCGATGATATCATACGATTCTGCGCAGAACGGGCAGGCAAACTCCTCCAGGAAATCATCATCACCATCTATTTCTTCAAAGCCCATTAAAACCTCTGCATTTTTTTTAGAAAGGGCACATAAATTATGATCATGATAACAAAAAATTTTCATTTTGGCAGGGGAACGACAACAACATGACAAAAAAAACTGAAGGTAATATTCATCCTCATTAAAAAGATTTGTCTGTAAATTTTGTTGACATAAAACAACTTAAAACCAATACTTAAATAAATGTACTGTGAAGAATAGCAGGGAAAGTTGGCCTATAAGAGCATGATATTTCTTAACAAAGATTTAAGCAGCTCAAATAAACACAAAAAGTTCACTACTTCCCCTTCCATAGCTAAAGACTACTAACAAGCAAGATAAACAAAAAAAGAACAGAAACTTTACACAAAAAATAAAAAAACAGATGGAAAAGTTTTCATCTTGGCACAATCAAGAAACATGATGATGTTTTCATCAAAAAAATCACTAGAATTACATACTGATTTCAGAGGGGAAAATAAGGAAAGGAAACTGAGGTTGATTTATTCTCACCAGATCGAGATCGAAGCGTAGACAAGAATCTCTTGTAATCAGCATCCATTGAACTACTTTTAAGCTTCAAACTACTGATCCTAAGAGTAATAGATGGAGACGACGATTTTCTGGGTAAGAGGAGGCGCCGAGAGGAAATGAAAGTGCGATGCGGAAGATGATTTATTCCTCCTCCTCTAGGTGATGATGGATCGGTTCGAGACGATACCGAATACAAATCCCGGTTCCACATTTTCCGGTTAAGTCTTTCATTATTTTTAATATTTTTTCTGGTCCCGGTTCGTAATATGTCGGTTATTAGCCCCGTTCATGTTTTTTTACGGTTCAATATTTTCCGGTTTTAGTCATACAAATCCCGGTTCCACATTTTCCGGTTAAGTCCTTCATTATTTTTATTTTTTTTTTGTCCCGGTTCGTAATATGTCGGTTATTAGCCCCGTTCATGTTTTTTTTTTACGGTTCAATATTTTCCGGTTTTAGTCCGTTTCGTCGCTTTCCCTGATTCCTATTTTTGTTGCTTCTAAAAATCAGCGAAACTATCTTCTTCTGCCTACGGTATGTATTCTGAATTACTTGTTCAAATCCTCGGTTAAGATTGTTCTGTTTCGATTAAGCTCTTTCTCCAATTGTAGAGGAGGTTTTTAATTTTTCGATTACACGTGTGTAAATTGAATTTGCTCCAAGGATCCATACTCTAATAGGATCAAAATTTGGTTATTAGCAAAACTTTTGATGTTCGTTTGTAATCTACAACATAGCTGTTTTGCCTTACTGGTAGTAGTAATACTACTTTTGTTTTTATTATGTCTTAAACATGACCTACTTTTTTGTCTGCTATGTTTGTGTAGTGTCGAAGTTGGTTGGCTTCAATCTACCTTTGAAGTCCGT
Source organism: Eruca vesicaria subsp. sativa (assembly GCA_932364175.1). Lineage (NCBI taxonomy): Eukaryota > Viridiplantae > Streptophyta > Magnoliopsida > Brassicales > Brassicaceae > Eruca > Eruca vesicaria. Next base: position 106,888 of record CAKOAT010053378.1, read on the forward strand.
TGTGGATTCTTGAACGACCCATTGTTCGTATGTTTTCTGGCATAAAAATCATACCTCGTGATGAGGTAAAGCTACTTGTTTCAAATTCATCATGACTTATTTTTAATGTGTTTAAAGAGTAGTTTGATGTTATTTTATTTTCCTGTTAGGTGCGTGATGATAGTTCCGAGGGAGAAGAAGATAAATCCATAAGTAGGAAGGATAGAAGAAGAAGAAAGAACAAGGACGACGACAAAAAGGAAAGTAGGAGTGATGAAAAGAAGATTGCCATGGGTGATATTGCTGCTAGAAAGAGTATTGGTCTTGATTGGATGCTGCCACCAACCCCAAAGGATGATCCACACCCTACTGCTTTAGATGTTGAGGAAAAAATGGATGAAGAGGTGAGGGAATGGTAACTTGGACTCTCTATATTAGATGGGTTAGATCACGATTTTTAAGATGTCTTTTTTGACCAGGTAGTTAAAGTAAACCCGAGGGAGCTGAATCCTTACTTGAAAGGCAAGGGATCCGGTTATCCAGAGGAAGAACCTGAGAAAAGAAAAGGTAAAGATCAGCTTTTACCAACTTCTGTTGTTGGAGACGGTGGTGCCAGTTGGAGAATGAAAGCACTCAAGCGTGCAAAGGAACATGCTGCTAGAGAAGGGCAAAAACTTGAGGAGGTAAGTTAACTTAGCATAGTCCTTTCCTTCCCTTGTTTTCTTTTTAATAGAATATTGCCTTTATTCTTTGAGGGTTATTGCAGGTTGCTGGAGAACGATGGGGTTCACTTGTTAACCTTGTTGAGTCCGTGGCATCTCAAAGAGCAGCTCCATCTCGTGCCCATTTGAATGCCATTAATAATAGAAGAAGAGGGCAAAATGAAGAGAATGAGAAAGTAAAAAAACCAGAGAGAGTTTCTGAGAAGGTACTTCTTCTGATGTCCTGTTCAGTTTATCATCAAAATAAGAAATAATCTTCCAGGTTCCAACAATTAACGTTATTCTCTAATAATGACTAGGATTAAACAGAAGCTTAGTTCAATCTTCTTTCTTTTTTTTTTTTTTTGTTCAAAGTTCAATCTTCTTTCTCTGTTGTATAGCTTACAAGAGCAAAAGTAAAAGTTACAGGCTCATATCAGCCAAATATTCTGACATCGTGGCGTGTTTTATTTGGAAGGGTAATGGTCGGGAGTATTTGAAGGATGATGACTCGCTACGTCGTCATCGTGAACTCAGAGCCCCTAAAACTGATCCTTCATTATCCTGGGGGAAAAGAAAGGGCCAAACTCATAGACATGAAGACTCGAAGCTGATATCTGAAGCTGCAGCTCACTTGAATAAGTTTTCCAACGATGGAAGCTTCATGAAGGAAATGCTAGCTAAGCAGAAGAATGAATCAATGAAGATCGTAGAGACGCGTGTAGATCACAGAAGCGACATGGAGCAAAACACATTACCCTCAGAGACCAAAAAAGATGGCGAACCCACTCTTCTCAACATGGAATCTTTAAGTGTGAATCAACTGGCTGCCAAAGCTTTACAGTTCCGTCTGAAAGGGAAACTTGAAGAAGCTCGGAAGCTTACGGTAAAACTATCCTTTTTTTTTTCTTCGACATCATTCGCCAGCCTTGTTGTTCTTTGAGAGTTCTCTTCAGTATTATTCTGAAATGAGTTCTCTTGATTCTCACAGGAAGAAGCAGAGATTCTGAAAGCAAAACAAGCTGTTGGAGACGATTCATCCAAAGAACAACAACACTACATCAGAGCAGCGAGGTAAATTTACTTTTATATTTCTGAGCTGTTTTAGGCGGGTTCTCGTTCTAATCTTGATAATTTATCGTTTATTAGGTATCCTATCAGAGACATGTCAGGTAAAAGGAAGAATGAAGAGGATGATACAGATATGCATCTAGCCAAAAGCATATTGCATAACAAACAGTACAAAACATCTAACCAAGCTGCTGATGATGAGTATGACTATGGAGACGCTCCAAGCAAAAAGTCCCGGAAGCAGGAATCCTCCTCCAGTAACGTTCCCCGCGTGAAACGCATCTTGACTCAGCAAGAGCGCTGTCTCTTCTGTTTTGAGAACCCAAAGCGGCCGAGACACTTAGTCGTGTCAATCGCAAACTTCACCTATCTTATGCTACCACAACATCAGCCCCTTGTCCCTGGCCATTGCTGTATTTTACCAATGCAGGTGACTTTATAATCTAAATAGATTCTTCTGTATTTGACCTTTTAATTATTTCCTGAATTTGATGAGTGTTCTTTGACTGTGTGCAGCACGAGGCAGCCAGCAGAAGTGTTGACGACAATGTTTGGGACGAGATTCGGAATTTCAAGAAGTGTCTTGTAATGATGTTTGCGAAACAAGGAAAAGACGTTGTGTTTCTCGAGACAGTGATTGGTTTGTCTCAGCAACGCCACCACTGTTTGATCGACTGCATCCCAATCCCTCAGGAGATAGCGAATGAAGGTCCTCTTTACTTCAAGAAGGCAATCGATGAAGCTGAGAGTGAGTGGAGTCAGCACAACGCAAAGAAGCTCATAGACACAAGCGTAAAGGGTCTCAGGAACTCTATACCCAAGGATTTCCCTTACTTCCACGTTGAGTTTGGTCTAGACAAAGGGTTTGCCCACGTGATTGATGATGATCAACAGTTCAATAGCAATCTTGGACTGAATGTGATCAGAGGAATGCTCGAGTTGCCAGAAGAAGACATGTACAGACGAAGGAGACATGAGTCGGTGGAGAGCCAGAAGAAGGCAGCTGTGAGCTTTGCACGCGAATGGGAACACTTTGACTGGACAAAACAGCTCGATTAGATGGTCTATTATTTCTCGGTTACTCATCATTTAATGTCTCGTCTTCTCAAACAGTAAGGATTTCTCCAATACTATCTATGTTCTTTATCATTCACACATGTACCAAAAGTAAGGAGTAGCTTTTGCTTTAACATCGGTCGTCTCTATAATATCCTTAGTCTTAGAACTAGGACTGTTCAGTCCATTTCGTTACAGATTTCCTTCATTTACTTGTTAATGAATTGTTTAGCAGATTAATTCCATGTGACGCCTAACTATTTATCAGAAAAGCAAAGATTAAATGGGTTAGTTGGAGATAATTTTAATGTTGTATATATAAGGTGAGAGTTATAAACTCTCTGGATTAAATGGGTTGTTCGCGCTTAGCACGAGGTTGTTGACTGTGTGTATGTTTCGGTGAACTTTACTTATTTGGGAGGTTCATGTGTTGTCACATAACCGGTGCTATATGATCATACTTTTCAAATGTTTGTCGATCACGTTGCTCGTTTTATGTGTTGAACCAATTGTGGTTTTGTAATCGTATGGGTGGTATTGAAGTGCTGGCTATGGTGTAAAAATAAAACAATATGCTCTCCCATATTAAATTCTCAGATCATGAAAATGAAATGTTCCAAAGCTGTAATGTAGAACGCAAAAGCCAAAGATTCAAAAGAGAAAAAAATAAACCAAGAAAGAAATTGAAACCAAGCTACTTAAGTAACAAACAAAACGAGTTTCATTTAGAGCGAGATATTCTTCTAGTCTGCCTTGAGTTCCTTCATGTAAGAGTATCCGCTAACACTCTGCCAAGTTCTTTGCGCCAATGATATTATTGCCAAGATACTGAAATAAAAGGGAAGAAAACGAACCAATATTTTTAATTATAGCACTACAAGAGAGCATCTACTAGGGTCGTGAAACCAAGTCATTGTTACTTGACAAAAAGGAAGATGATTTTTTTTTTACTAAACAAAAAGGAATGTTAAGAAAGTAGTTTGTGCCTCTGCCCAAAAAGACCCATCTCTCTTCACAATGGGCGACTTTGCATCAACTGATTCAAGACAAAGAGGGTTACAGAGTTTCTAAGAACTCGTAATGCAGCATGCACTTCCTAATGATTTTGATTGCTCAGATGCAGTAAATAAGCTTGGTGTTGTGGTATGGTCAGTCCGTCCTGCTTTATGTGTTTTACCAACTGGCTTTTGCAGATTGCTCTGCCGGGACGCATAGTTAGTCTACGCGAAGATGAGACTGAAATCTTGTGATAAATTGTGTGAAGACTCTTCCTACAACCACAAGCTGCCCTCTTCTAAATTTGATCAAACTAGTTCTCCAAATCATATTAACATGATTACGACATGCTTTAAAAAAAAATTTAAGATTGTATCATGTGTCAAAAAAATATGATACATATCTCTTTTGTTTTGAATTTAAATGAAATTTAAAAGAGGAAAATTATTATTACAAAAAATAGTCTTTTACGGTTTTTTCTTAGGATTTTAGAAAAGAAAAATTACTCTTACATAATATTTTACAATTATATTTTATTTAAAACTGAAGAAAAGTAAACAAATTTCTATCAAACAATTATTTCCAGTTACTATTACATAATTATTTTGTATTAGTATTTTTAACAAGTCGTTTTAATATCAATACTATTTTTACAATTTATTTTTGTTAATTAAATATGTTTATCATTAAATTCTTAGATAAAAATTACTATTAAATAAAATTTTACAATTCCTTGTTCGGGATTGAAAAAAAATTCTCTTTTGGTTAGGTCTTTAAAAAAGAAAACAATTATTTGAAAATTTTCTTTATTATGATTTAGAAAAGAATATTATTTCACATAATCGATTAATTGTTTTTGAGATTGTGACATTTGTTAAATTTTAATCATAAATTTATAATTATAATATTCAGAAATATTTGATATTAATTTACTTTTTTAAAATCCTAAAAAATAATTTAAAAAATCTAGATGAAAGTAATTTTTATATTACAAGAAAATCAGAATTTTGTAGAGAATTGTTTTCGTTTTTAAAGATACTAAAGAAATAAAATTAAGAAATAGTAACTTTTTAAAGAAAAAAATTAAACAAAAAAAAAATCATAAAATATTTAACATAAAATAATAAAGAATTTTTTTTATAAAATAAGTAATATTCCTTTCCCAAAAAAGCCTAAACACAATAAAATAGTAAAAAGTACTTCTATTATTTTCTTATAAATAACTAAATTTATTTTTAATAGATAATTTCATGTTTAAAAATTATAAACAAAAAATAACTACAATTATTTCACATCAATATTTAGGTTTAAGCTTTTCACATTATTTTCACAAAACACAATAGTATTTACAAGAAAACTATTACCTGAGTATTTTCTTAGTTTCTTGATATAATTCAATTTTTTTTTATTATCCTTACTACATATTATGATGTTGTCATAGTTTTTGTAATTTATGATGTTATTGTCGTACATGAGTATGTGTGAATATGGTAAATTTTGTACGTATAAGAAAAATATATAATTAATTAATCTGAAAAAATTATATAAAAAAGAAGCTAGTTGTTTAAAAATCTTAAATAAAAATTACTACAAATTTTACAAATCTCAATAATATTATTTGAAAAGTCTCTTTCCTACGTGTCGTTCTCACATTAATTCTTAAAGTGTTCATTTACAAAGATTACCTTAATGAGTTAAATTTTATACATAATTACCAGTCTAACATTATTTTAATTTCCTTTTATTAATATTTTTTATAAGTTGTAGATTGTTTTGGATTTATATGTATGAAAATCAAATACATTCTCTTTTTGTTAATTTATATTTGTTTTATGTATGGTGTTTCATAAATTTATATAAAATAAATAAATTCGTTATATATGTAAAATATACATGGATGGATATTTTCTTTTTATTATTTATCTTGTTTTGGAAAAAAATGAAAGAAAAAGGAAGCTAGAATAAAAAAATAATTAGTAATTAATTAAGCAAAAAACTAAAATAATGTTAAAATGATAATTATGTATAGATTTTAGTTCATTAAGACTTTATAATTCATGCTTGCCAAGACTCCAACACTCCGTCGAACTAGGCCTGGCCGCAAGCCGGGTATTTGGGATTTTTGCCCTACCTGCTACTTGACTTTCTTTGTCCAAATACTAAATCGTTTACTTGTGCTTATACTAATTCGATTAAGTACTTAGCTAGTCAAGTATTTGCCTATATTTTTAATACTTACAAATTACTTGGTAATACTTGATACTTGTTTATTTAGGTTTAAAAGTTTGAAATTAAATATACCAAAACATATAAGTTTTGGTTAACGTGATATATATATATATATATATATATATATATATATATGTTTTTCATATATTTGTTGTTTTACTTAGTTTGTTCAAATTATTTGATTTAGTGCGTGTATATATAATTCACTGAATATAAGTATGTATTACATTAAATACCTAAAAAATTAAAATTTATTACAATAACAGTAGTAAACCAAGTATATTAAGGGTAGTGCCAATTTTTAGAATTAATATTAAGTAATAAAACAAGTAACGAGCCGAGTATTAAAAAAAGTGATACTTGATACTTGACTTGTACTTGCAAGTAGTAAGATTTGCATACTTGTTACTTACCTTGAAAATGCCAAGTACTTGATTTTTTAAGCCGAGTACGAATCAAGTAGCAAGTATTGACGAGTAACAAGTATTAGTTCCCAGCCCTACGTCGAACTGAGCTGAATACCAGCTAACCCAGCTGAGTGATCTAGTTCATCCAGCTGATTGAGCGCTGACACCCTCTTGTTGAGCTAAGACTGAGCTTTGTCCAGCTTCTTACGCGCATTGCTCAGCTGCCTCACACTTCGTCCAGCTATTATACACCTGGTCCAGCTGCCCCAAATTTGTTTGCACCTCACTTCGGTTAAGTCTCCATGTTCTGAAGCACTTAAGCTTCATTTTATGCCATGAAACACTTGGCCTTAGGTCACATGAACAGCTTCCTTGTTCCCTTGCATTATGGCCCATCCCAACGATCCTATCTAGGATTGGGGACATGAAAGCTCTAGAAATTCTAGCTAAAGAATCATCCTTTATGTCCTCTAGAGGTATATGAAATCCAAGTTGTAGAATCTTTATTGTGATGCATCTATCTCCATAAACGCTCTTGAGAATTTTAGTCACGCTTTGGGCTCCCAAATCATGGCAATTAAAAAGTTTTGACAAGTAGAATGACTAAACATGTTAGATTCCCCAAGCCAATGTGTCGATTGTTGGTGTCAAAATCGGTCACGACGGAATCAATGGCTAAAAGTATCCGCAAAAGTAAAAATAAAAATACGTTTTATAAAACTCGAAAGATCGTTTTATAAAACTCGAGAAATCGTTTTATAAAACTCAGAGATCGTTTTATAAAACTCGAAGAATCGTTTTATAAAACTCGAGGATCATTTTATAAAACTCGAGGATCGTTTTATAAAACTCGAGAATCTTTTTTGTTGGTGTCAAAAACCGTAATCTCGAAATCAACGTCTACGATAACTTCTGGAATCATTACTTTCCGCAAAAGTCATTTATTAAAACGAAGAGTCGTTTTATAAAACTCAAGAGTCGTTTTATAAAACTCGAGAATCGTTTTATAAAACTCGAGAATCGTTTTATAAAACTCGAGAATCGTTTTATAAAACTCGAAGAATCGTTTTATAAAACTCGAGAATCGTTTTATAAAACTCGAAGAATCGTTTTATAAAACTCGAGAATCGTTTTATAAAACTCGAGAATCGTTTTATAAAACTCGAAGAATCGTTTTATAAAACTCGAGAATCGTTTTATAAAACTCGAAGAATCGTTTTATAAAACTCGAGAATCGTTTTATAAAACTCGAGAATCGTTTTATAAAACTCGAAGAATCGTTTTATAAAACTCGAGAATCGTTTTATAAAACTCGAAGAATCATTTTATAAAACTCGAGAATCGTTTTATAAAACTCGAGGATCGTTTTATAAAACTCGAAGAATCGGTTTATAAAACTCGAGAATCGTTTTATAAAACTCAGAGATCGTTTTATAAAACTCGAAGAATCGTTTTACGAAACCGCAAAAAACCGAAACAGCCGTAAAACGCGAATTAGTCACGACAAGTTCGCCCATGGGCGAACTAGGAGACACTCCACTAGTTCGCCCATCGGCAAACTAAGCCGGCCCGGCTTAGTTCGCCGATGGGCGAACTAAGAGTCACTCAACTAGTTCGCCGATGGGCGAACTAGGAGTCCCTCAACTAGTTCGTCCATCGGCGAACTAAGCCGGCCCGGCTTAGTTCGCCGATGGGCGAACTAAAGACTTCTCGGATATCCCGCGCCTCGATCTCCCGCATCCCCGATTCAAAACTTACGTCTTTCGACACGGTCGCATTCTGAACCACGGCCGAAACGTCTCCCGTTCCGTCTCGATCCGACCTATCGTTCGAGTTCTACGATAAAAACCGTAAAACTTCGCTTTCTCGGAAAGAACTCGAGGAAATCGTATAAAACGGCAACGGTTAAACGAAACACCGAACATTGCCTAAACTATACGATTTATTCGAGATTTCTCGTTGAAATCATAAAAACGCGTTTTTAATAAAAAACGCCGAGTAAGTCGTAAAAACGTGTTTTTAATAAAAAGTCGAATAAACCGTAAAACCTTGCGATTAACTCGAGTAATTTATTAAAAACGACGTCAGATAAGGAGACGATCCCGTAAAAAGTCGGAAAACAGATTTATCGCAAAACGGCCCGGAAGGACCTAAAACAAGATAAAAACCCATCTCGCGATTTCAACGGAATCTAACCCGCAGATTTGATAACGTTTTGACGGTTTACTCGCAGAGGGAAAATAAAAGGCAAGTTTGAAGATAAATAGAAGATTTCCGTGGAATAAAAGGAAGGATCTAGAAAAATGGAAGATTCCCGAAATACTCAAATCCGGCAAAATGAAAAGATCGAACCGTCAAGGCAAGGAGTATATAAACCAGAGGCGTAGGGCAGAAGAGGGGGACGAAATCCAGAGCTCTCATCTGAGATTTTCACAACTTTTCTAGATTTAGAATTTTCCGCACTTAGAAACTTAGGCTTTTTCTCGACAATTTCGGTTTCTATGACTGGCGCTCAATTACTAGACGAACTCGCCAAGGCAGTTCGATCTCTTGTCCAGCTCTATCAACTGAACTACGTTCGACTTGATCCCCGAAAGGGGTACGTAGGCAGCCTTTCATAAGGTTCAGTCCGAAATCATTCAAACCTTTTTTCCTATCTTTTTCCGTTTTTCGTTATCAAGCTGCGACTCGACTAGATCTAGGGTTTTATGTTTGTAACTCGCTGATGGCCCCTNAACCTTTTTTCCTATCTTTTTCCGTTTTTCGTTATCAAGCTGCGACTCGACTAGATCTAGGGTTTTATGTTTGTAACTCGCTGATGGCCCCTGCGGCCAAAGCCTTTGTAATTCCTTGTAATGATCGCAACGCTCTTACGCGAATCGGAAATAAGATCGACTTTCTTTATAAATTCGTTTTATTATGTTTTTCATATTTGTCCGCATTTATTTGGTTACTTGTCGTTGGCTTTCGCAGAGATCCGGTTCCTCTGGAAAATTAGGGTTTTCCTAAGTTTCCTTATTTAACGGAAATCGACAAGTGTGAATTTCGGTTCCCACAGTTTGGCGCTAAAAGGAGGGGGGTCGGATTACTCTTACTCATAGCCAAAAATCGCTTGACCAAAACGATGTCTGGATGTATAAAAGGCAAAGTCGCAACTCGAAAAAAGACGCTGGTAAAACAACTCCAGCAGCGACTACTCGTACAGCCAACGCTCACGCAAACGCTGTAGTACTCAACAAAATCGAAAACCTAATCGCGAATCTTCGCCACGGGAAGAGCGACAAAATAAGCTCACGATTTCTATCTCAGATCACTAAGGGCAACGATAAAATCTATCAAACCCCATAGTTTTTTTCTTATTTCCGAGTTTGACATATCTCACGGGTTGAGCAAAAGACGTTTTCCGAGAACTTTTCGGAAAAATAAAACTTGCCCTCCCAGAAACCGCGGAACAAACCGTAGGTTACTCGCGAAATAAACCCTAGGTTACTTGCGGAAAAACTCTAGGTTATTCACGGCAAAACCCTAGTTTGTTCGCGGAAAAACTCTAGGTTATTCACGGCAAAACCCTAGTTTGTTCGCGGAAAAACCCTAGTTTGTTCGCGGAAAAACCCTAGGTTATTCGCGACAAAACTCTAGGTTGTTCGCGTAAAAACCCTAGGTTACTCGCGGAAAGCACCCTAGGTTTTTCGCGGAACAAACCGTAAGTTACTCGCGAAATAAACCCTAGGATACTCGCGGCTGTTCGCGAAAAAAAATCATTAGGTAATTCGCGGAAAAACCGTAGGTTGTTTGCGGCAAAATCCTAGGTTGTTCGCGGAAAAAACCCTAGGTTACTCGCGGAGAAAGCCTTAGGTGAATCGCGGAAAAAACCGTAGGTTATTCGCGGCAAAACCCTAGGTTGTTCGCGGAAAAACCCTAGGTTACTCACAGAGAAAGCCCTATGTTACTCGCGGAAAAACCCTAGGTTATTTGCGACAAAACCCTAGTTTGCTCGCGGAAGAACCTTAGGCTACTCGCAGAATCGGGCAATACTATCCAGCCGAAAAGACGGTGAGTTGGCCAAGCAACCTAGCTTGCCATCTTGGCGAGCTGACCGGCTTTCCACCTCGTCCCAGAGGCACTGACTTTTTCTCGAGGGTCCGCACAATCAAACTCATAGCTATGGTGAGCCGGACCGTACTCTAAACAATAATCGCACTGCTTTTCGTTTCATCTAAATCAAAGTTTTCGTTGAGGTTTTACCATGAAAACAAGATAGCTTGATGAATCGGAACTGTGCTCGCCGACTCACCATTAGGCAAGTTGGACAAGATCGATGGATCGAAACATCTCCATCTCGAATCTTGATCGAGACGCTTTTCGTTTTGTCTCAATCGGACTTTCCGTTGAGATTCTACGACGAAAACAAGTCAACTCGACGAATCAAAATTACCCGCGCCAAGCGTCTTAGCTCGCCAAACGTAGAGCTAGCTAGCTCGCCATACAGCGAGCTGATCCAAGCGCCTGGTTCGCCCAAGAGACGCTGACTTCGCCCCAAGGGTTCTTACAATCCAGATCGCCACCAACGAGCTGAAAAAGTTCACCCAACTTGCCTTACGTCGAGCTAAACCAATCCTCGAGTTCTCTCGAAGTCTTGATCGCGCTGATTCTCGTTTCGTCCAAACCGGCATTTCCATCGGGATTTTACGATAAAACCGCAAAGACTTGTTTCTTCGTATAAGTTCGAATCAATCGTCTAAAACGGCAACGGTTGACTTAACACCAAAGTTGCCTAAACTAAAAATCTGAACTCTCTAAACCTAATCCGATTTTACGAAACTCTGCCACGCTAAGTCGAAAACATCCAATCATATACACGTGATTGATTTTTTCGATATACAAAGCGCACCTAGTCGTTCAAATAAAACCAGCAGTACGAAGAAACAAGAACACGAGATCCGATGGTTAAGTCTTCTCCCCGCTCCGATACTCTCGCTGGTAATTCGTCGAAGACCGGTAAGTCAAAAGACGAAGAACGAAAAATAGACGACCCCTAATCATCGATGAAGCTAAGGTATGTCCGATTCAAAAATTTTATTAGACTTCTAATTTCTCGTAGGTAAGAAACGAAAACGTCTTGTAAACTGCCAAGAAACCTAGATAACTTAGAATTTAGAAGATAGTCTAGCGTGCTAAGTCGTAAGCAATTTTTGTCTATCTCGATTTGTTGTTCTCTAACCATTCAGGCATAACTCATAAACCGATCCAATCTCTCGTACAACCGAGAAACGATCGCCACGCATTCAAACGTACTCATTTCCTAAAAGAAAGAAGGAGCTAGAGACGCAAACGTCGTCTTAAAACCGACTCGCTCCTAGAAGTTCTCGTAAATCAGACATACTCCAAGTCATCTCCGATCCACCACGGTCTTTAATCGACCCGGATTGTCGATCATCCAAATCCTTCAAACAAAACTCGTCTTTCTTCTTTCGCCGAACATTTTTCCTCGCATCAAGAAAACGCTTTCTAAAATAAGCGGAAAAATATTCGGACGATGCAACGCCTCGTCGAAATCATCCCAAAAGCAAACAACAATCCAAAAACCGTCTAAGTGCTAAAGGCTGATCCAAACTGTCTGGGAAATAATCTCGAGGAATATACAGCATCTCTCGTCGCAATCATGCGGTTAGAAAATCTCTGCGAAACTTCAGAGCGAAACTCGATTATTTGCCGACGTCATAAAGATCTTCTCAAACTTGATAAAACAAGTATAAGAGTCGAAATCTTAAGGCATCAAAGCATTGATCTCATTTTCCGTCAAACCAAGTGTATCACAGAATAATATCAAGAACATTTGCGGCGAAAGAAAGATCGAGAACACAAAGCAGCGATAGAGAACACGTCCTCCCTTCTAGCTGACTGATCCTATTGCTGATCATGTGATTCATTCCGCCCGAGAAACCCGCTAAAACATTTTGCGACTAGATCTCGGTGAAATAACTTTTGGTAAAACTCCACGAGTGACTCCGAAAAAGCCATCACCGAAGAATCAAAAACTAAGCGGAAAGGTTTCTCGAAAAATCTGCGGAAACATTGTTAACCCAATGCGTCGCGTCGATTTACTAAATTCATCACCCGTTACTTACGCGAGAAATCCTTCGTATAGTCAGGATCATGTCATAACGAAGTAACTGTCGAAAATAAGCGTAACAGGTTTTGAGAAAAGTACTTTCCTTATAGCAAAAACCAAGCTATACGATCCGGCACTGGGCGGCCAATCTAAACTTTGTCTCCTCGCGACACGATCTGAAAGATCTCACTCTTTAGCCCATCGGTTCACGAGCATCCGCTCTCATTCCTCCCGTTTACATCCGAGAATGAGACCGCCCCACAAACGACTCCGCACGGGCTCTGCATCGAACTTCTTAGGATCTGTCTACCTCGAGTAAAAAAATAAAATAAAAAAAATAAAAATAAAAAAAAACAACTTCCATATAAAAGAAAGTTTATACGAAACTTTCATCGTATAAATCAAACCTACAGTGGAAAAACGTTTTCAATAAACACGGAAATACTTGACATATCAAGCTCGACAAACGCTACTTGGCTATTGTCCGAGCGCGCTTCACTTCAATGCCAAGTTTACAAACCGACTCGACCTTTTCGATAGTACGAAAGTGTCGTGGTCTAATCCTCTACCAAGTACGACTTTGGTTGTGCGGCTGAACACAACCTTCACGCCAAGCCAATACGTTCAACGGATAATGCAAACTTGTCGAAAATCGGCTAAGTTCTGTATTCTCGCGATTCACTCTACTCCCGAAGCAAGTTGCCTACAAAATCCGACGTATAAGAAAACACTTGTACCAGAGCTCCTAAAGCCGTACGAATCTCGGAAGGTCAACACTTCACAAAGCACCGTAACGAAAAACCCTTCGTTTCGGTGAGACAACTTACGCGACCTCTCGGTCCTAATTGCTCTAGCACAAATAATAAAACCACCCAGCATCCAAACAGGAAAGTTAGTTTTAATTGCGAATATACGCCAACATCTTCGAGCTCACAAACGTTCCGAACACGAAACGCGGCATATAAAATATAAACCAACTTTCGGCACTGCGAGACGTCGCAAACGCCCGGAGATTAGTTTTTCGACACAAGTACCTTCCTCGATAAAGTCATTTTCTTGGAAGACCTAACAGTCCGTTTGCGACTATAAAATACGCAAAAACGTACGTATCCTTCGCGAAGGCCCAAACTACATAAACATCTATCACTTAAAAATAGTTTGTTGCTGATCACAACGAACTCGCAACAGTCCTAAACAAACTTAAGTTATCTCGCAGAGATAGCTCTCGAACACCCGACACAAGGGTAATAGCGCTATAAAAGAAATCCAAACTTTTGGTCAGCACTTCCAGGCAACTTAGAAATTGTTCCCGGTGAGATGCTCGGTTCCAACCAGACCAATAGTATAAGCCGAGAACCTATCGCGGATTCTAAATCGGTATGGAATCAGGTTAAAATCGCAACAGGCAAAACGAAAGCCGACTAGTCATCGCATAGCCTCAATCCGAAAGTAAACCTAGGTCTTGCCCTAAACCCAGCACACTGGTCGCTAACGTCTCAAGGCATGAATCGAGATCCTAAAGGCATGTCTCTTCGTCTATA
>CAKOAT010053489.1:0-33262 GCA_932364175.1 Eruca vesicaria subsp. sativa
ATCAGTCACTATCCTCCCTTGTGTTTATCCATATGTTGTAGTTATCCTAATCATTATAGGATTAGGATAATCATCCCCTTTATTTGTAGCAATCCTTATCTCCTAAGGAATATGCTTTATTCTCTTGTATGTATATATATATGTGTAACCACGTGATTAATAATACAATGAGAGTTACAACCTTCTTTATTCTTTAACATGAGACTTATTCTTTTTTTTTTTTTTGTCAACTTTGGTTTCATAGATATAGCCCATCGGGCAAAATATTACATTTAGTATCAGATTTTACATGGAAGCGAAGCCCACTAAATAAACTATTAAAGCCCAATTAAAGAAGCATCCAAAAGATTTTCACGCGTGCTTGAGCGATCTTCTGGAGTCACATCACTTGGAGCAGCAAACCAGGCCGCACCGCCGATCGTCGCCACCGTAGATCATCCTACGTCAACTCTCAGGCTCTATCTCTCCATTACCATATCCCAATCTAGCAAAGATTCTCAAAATTGAGTATTCCGATACCAAATGTAAAACCCTCCACTTTAGCCGTGAACAACTGAGAAAAGTAATCTTGATTCATCGTAATTAAGTCCAGAGAAATTTAAATCAAGTAGAAGAAAAATTCTTTGCCAGACCGCTGAAGAATAGCGCCAGCTCTTCTGAATCTTCTTCTTTCATGATTTAAAAAATCTTTTAACTCTTCTCTCTTTCTGTTAGAGATGCTTCGCTTTGCACTTATGGCTGAACTATTTGCGAAGACTGATTCTCCTAGCAAGAACTCAGAGTGAGCAATGAAGAAAGAACTCAACCCAGCATCCATTCCATCGGAATAAAATTGAGAATGGAGTGGAAGGCAAGAAACAAGAACTTTATTTATTTTAAACCCAAACTAGATTTTTGAAAATGCACGGATACCATTTTTGTTGTTTTATCTATAGATAGATCGATAAATTTTTTTTTGCTTTGATGATATAAAATATTCTTATCTAATACCATTTTTGTTGTTTTATCTATCAATGGATCGATAATTTTTTTTTGCTTTGATGATATAAAATATTCTTATCTAATATAACTTTCTAAAATTATTGTAGATTTTAATTTATTATTATCATCAATATATATGTAAATGTATTATATGTAATTGTGTAGTTTTATTTTGGAAAAATAATATCAATTAACTACGCTTGCTGTTGGGAAGCGGGTCAAACTCGTCATGTCCGACCCGCTTGATCCGCAAAGAAAATAAATTTTATCCATATCTGTCCCACTTAATTTTGCAGATAATCTGCGGGACCTACGAATAATTATTAATAATAAAATAATTATTTTTTTATTATTTTTCTAGAAAATAATATTAAATAATATATCTTTCATTAAATTTTTAATTTTTTTAGAAAAAAATAATTATTTTAGCGAAATTTAGTATATCTTTGAAAAATATTTTTTTACAAATTTGTTTTTTCTATTTTAGATTACCGGATACCCACAATTGAAATTAGAACAATCCACATACGTTTGCGTAAAATATATTTGACCCGCATCCGCAACTTAGTTTTTTCAAATATCGATTCACCCGTTTCGTGGTGGGTCGAATGGAGCAAAACCAACAGGTTAATAATTAGAAGGTAAATTTATCCCATTAATAAAATTCTTTAATATATAGTTTTTAGGTTCAGAATAAAAAGACCAAATTACTATTAATATAAAATTAAATTTATTCACAATATTAAAGGTATTTTTGGAAAACATAAAAATTTCATTAAAGTAAGTGATCATGTTTTGATAGATCATGTTTTGATAGTATTGATCAAAATAATATATAGAGTGAAAAGCAGTTCCTATTTGGGTAAAAACATAACATACGAAAAAAGATCGCCTAAAAGATTATATCGCCAACACGAAACAGAAAATCGATTCGTAGATCGAAAGTATATACAAACAAAAACAACCGGTGGCTCACCAACGGACAAATTTTTACTTTTGGACTTATTCATAACTCTTTTTTTTTTTAACGCTGAATGTTATATAGCCACCAAGGCAAAAATTGCATAATGTTGTTACAGAAACTTAAAGCACACCAATAGGCATGAAAAGAAAATAGCCAGTATAGACTATTGAGTCAAACAATAGTACACAAAGACAAACCGTTCACACCCTAATAGGTAGGTAGAAACCGGTGGTGTACCTTTTCTATATCATATAATAAACACACTCGCTCACCCTTTTAACATACTTGATTTTGACCAAAAATAAGGAACTTAAACCGATATCTCATTAAACCAAACTTTGGTTATCATATAAAGAACATATTCATATCACTCGCCTTTAAACTCACGTGTCTTTTTAAAGTTACATTATATGGCAAACACGAGCTAAAACTTCCGTTATCATATAAAGAACATATTCATATCCATTATGTTTGTCTAGGCCAAATATATTTAACGTTAACCAAATTAATATTTAGAGTTATATAACACAATTAAAACCCATTGAAAATTTCGATCCTTTAAGTAAATTGTACATTTTCATCTATTCTATTAAACATAAGTACAAAATATAACTTACCAAATTTTAAGTATTCTATTACAATATTAATTTATTTTAATTCTTCATTCATCCTAACTATTTTATTAATTGTCTTTACCATAAAAATTATGTAAACATTTATTAAACTTCTTTTCAAGTGTTGTATTACAAATTTTGTCATTAAAATATTAATTGTTCTTATATTTCAGTATTAGTTATTTTATCATTTAAAACAAACATAAAACTTACTAAGTTATCTATTCTAACTAATTAATACTTTGAGTACTCACTAACAATTTTATATTTTATTCAAACTAATTAGTAAAAGTAATTCATTATTTTGATTAATTGATACTCTCTAAGTTTCATTTTGTTGCATATTTTAGCTTTTTCACACATATTAATAAAACACATAATAAATGCATAATTTTTTTTCTGTTTAGCATTTATCTATAAATCTAAATCAATGAGAATCCAATAAGTGCAATTAAGTTTTTGGAAGTTATAACTAATCATTAATATTTGATAAAATATACATTTTTATGAAATATTTAATTTATTGATCAACTCTGAAAGAATTTATTTATAAAATGAAGCCATATGGTTCTCTATACAACTAAAATACTTCTATGTCATGTATCATGTATGCTTCAAACCATCGAGCTAGGAGTCCCTGCAACATTGGCCTCAAGTAATACTTCGTAGACATGATAGAGATCATTACTGTTTTATCAATCAGCCTAGCCAGCTGGTTCACTAGTATGGCGGAGCTGTGGTGTTTCCTATCATTTCACTCCCTCCATATGAAATAGATAGCGACTTGCAGTAATTCCTCACAACCTGCAACCATAGAGTGTAAGTGGATGGAGTGGCGAAAAAGAGATGATCCCGAGTCTCATCTGGTTCACCACAGAATAGGCATCCCTGCTGCTGACCCCAGCAACGTGCACGCTGTCCAGTAGCAATCCTATCCATGAACCCGAGCCAGGTGATGAAAGCAAATCACGTACACCTTCAGAGAACCAAACGAGTTTAGTCCATTGTATTTTTTCTTTCTGTTGGCGAATCTGCTGCCAAGTAAAACTCGAGGAGAATCTATCGCCATAATCATCAGGCCCCTGCTTACAAAGAACGCCATTTTTTACCTACAGAGAGCACAACGGAAGCCGTACGAACCTCAAGCATCAACGCTTGAATCCGCTGATCTCTGCAATTTCTGATTCTCCATCCCCCATCAACGAGAACCTAACAGTTTTTTTTTTTTTTTGCGTTTCTAGGAATGCCTAGCTTCTGGGTACCAATCTCACCAGAAACATCTATCAGACGACCACGAGGAAGCCATATATCAGTCCAGAAGCTCACCGTCTGTCCGTCTCTGATGTCCATATGAATAAACCCTTGGGTCTCACCAAAGAACCAAGGCCAATGTCCTTTATGCCCCTAAAAGGTCTCCTCTGAGCAGATACTGATTCAACCAAGAGCCCCACAAAGAAGAGGTTTGAGATATAAGCCGCCAAATAAGTTTTAAGAAGAAAACCGTACTCGCATCATGCACTCGTCGAAAGCCAATTTCTCCCTCATCATAGGGTCAACAAACTTCGCCCCAAACAACCTTAGCCATAGACGTGTTATTTGGGGAACCACTCCAAAGGAACGCAAAGCACATACTCTCATTTTCATCAATTCGAGCTTGGGGAAGACAAAAAACAGTGCATCAGACATTCGTAATGCTAGCTGTAACAGATTTAATAAGCTAAAGTCTTCCAGCGTACGAGAGAGCCTTACTTTTCCAAGATGGGAATCGATTACGAAGTTTGGTGAGAAGCGCTTCATAATCGTGCTTTGACATTATTTTTGTAGTGTGGGGAAGCCCAAGGTATCGGATATGCATTGCCGAGATAGAGAGACCAGCAGCCACTACTTCACTTTCTAGTTCTTGTTTCCCCCGACCTGCAGCGAAAGTTGTTGATTTAGCCACATTTATTCTCAAGCCAGAAATGTTTGCAAACTCATCAAAGACAGCCAGTGTGCCCCTAAGAGATGCTGAAGTGCCATCAGTGAAGACCACGATGTCATCAGCAAAGCTCAGGTGGGACAGGTTTAACTCTCTAGAGTGCGGGTGATAGCCAATATGTATGTTCATAGCTGCTTTATTGAGAAGTTTTGAGAGAACAATTCTTACTATGACATAGCGATACGGAGAGAGGGAGAAACCTTGTCGTACACCCCTGGTGCTGGTAAAGAAACCATCTAACTCACCATTCACTGACAGCAAAAAAGCAGCAATGCTTATGCATCTCATAATCCAAGTGACAAAGAGGTCTGGGTAGTTCATCGCACGCAAAGTATCCTCAATGAAGGACCAGCGAACTATGTCGAATACTTTGGAGATATCCAACTTGACAGCTGATCTAGATGAGACTAAGGCCTTGTGGTAGTCTTTGACTAGTTCAGTGGCCAGTAAAACATTTTCCAGTAACAACCTCCCCTCCACAAATTCACACTGGTTCAGCTTTATTGCTTCCGGCAGTGTAGCCTTTAGACTTCGAGCTATGAGTTTGGAGACAACCTTTTAAAAATGACACACAACAAGCAATGGGCCTATAATCTGTCATTTTCTCAGCATCCGGGTCTTCAGAACCAAAGAGAGAAGTGTGGCATTGATTGTGGGGCATGTAACCATAAATTAAGAAGGATTGGACAGCATTGATAAAATCCTTACCAAGCACAGACCATGCCACTTTATAAAATTCCATCGGGTATCCATCAGGATCAAGAGCCTTGTTTGTAGGCATAGAAAAATAATCTCCTTTATTTCTTCAGATTGTATTGGTGCATGAAGCTTTGTGGCATCCTCAGCAGTGCATCGGTGATCAACCAACTGACTAAGTTCCTCCTGAGATAGACGCAAATCCCCTTTCTGGTAGTCGTTTAAAAAATCTGCAAAATGAGCCACTGCTTCACCCTTAATCTCAGAGGATGTGGTGAGAATCCTGCCATCTCTAGTGATGATCCTCATGACTGTGTTTCTGATATTCTGACTCTTGAGGGACCATATGAAAGAAACGAGAGTTTCTGTCCCAAGTCTCAGCCATTGCACTCTACTTTCTGATAGTAGAACTGCTCCTCAATGCCTGATATATGATGTCAATGCTCCCAAGAATCAGATGCAGCTTTGGAGGTGGACTCTTGTGGATTCTGCATAGCTCTCAGTTTGTTTAGCACAAATCATCTCATAGGCCTGTTTGACACAGCCTGGAAGTTCCCCATATAGATCTCTATACAGCCCTCACAGTTCTGATTTAAGCACCTTCAGCTTTTCTTGGAATTTACTAAGAACAGACCAAGAGTGGTACAAAGGTGGACACTCACTCCATACCCAGCCAACAACCTCTAGGAACCTATGATGATTGGTGACATGAGTGAAGAATTTAAAAGGTTTCATATTTCCCTGGGGTGCATCACAGAGCTGAGTGTGCATACAGAGATGATAGGATAAGCGTCTCGACTCAAACGTATCAAAGGACTGTGGAAGTTCACTTATTCAGCAGCTATTAGCCATATCGATCAAGTTTCTTACCTATGGGATTCTCCTCTTGGAATTTTGTCCATGTGAAAGAAAGGCCTACCTGAGAAATGCCCATCATATCAAATTTTAGAACCACATCTTGGAAATCCTTGATTGCATTCATATATTCTGGTGTCCAAAAATCTAGAGTGTTCTTGAGTCGATAATGTATCGTTGAAGTCATCATGTATGATCCACGGATTCTGCCCTACTGACCTCCCAATTACTTCCATCTCACGCCACAGCTCTCTACGCTCACTTGAAAGATTCAAAGCATAGAAAAACGAACAAAGAAAAGTATCACCGCACACCTTGTATTTCACCCACAAGGTGATCATTTGCGCACTGCTCAATACCAAGGAAACCTCAACCTCATCTGAATAGCAAACTCAAATGTGTTCCAACATATGGCTTGAGTACTTATAAACACACCTCCAACCAGGAAAGATCACATCAAATACGTTCTGAAAATTTTTGTCCTTAACTTTAGTCTCAATCAAACACCCAAAAGACAATTTTGCAGCTTCAACCAAATATTGAACCGCCTTTTGTTTGCATGGCTTATTGAATCCACACACATTTCATTCAAAGATTGACGACATCGGTGCCTCCGAGAGGAAACTTTTTTGTTTGACTGCTGACCCTTCTGTTGCTGCGCTAGGACGTGTACCAAATCTCTTGACTTGACAACTATTCTCTTTGGTCCTCTACCTCTACCACGAGTAGTGGAGCTTCGCCTCTGGATCGTCACCGTTGTGCTTCCAATTATGTTAACAGAATCATCATCCAGCCGTAGAGCCATCTCCTTTGATTCAACTGCAACATCGGTATGCATTTCATCAGCTTCCTCAACATTTTCCCGATCCCCCACTCTTCAACTTTTTTATCCTCCTCCTCAACACCGCTCAAACTGTCATTTCCTCATCATCAATCTCTCCTTCCTCTCTCAGGTCTTGAAGGATTTGGAAAGGATTTGGAAATTATACATTTTCTTTGGAAGACAATCTAATATGTTTACATATCTTAAATATAGACAACCATCTCAACACATAATCTCACATATATAATTTGTAAATACTCATAATAAAAATATTTATCTTTACATCATAAGACATGTACTTATCTGTATATTCCATGACTCAATTTTTAATAATGTTTATATATAAATATTCATTATTTATAAACATATATAATTAATTAAAATAACAATAATTCATGAAAACTATATATAACTATATTAAGGCATTTGTTGGTTGTTCCCACAAATTTACTAAATTAATGGGTTAACCTACTTTATTTCATAAATATGAAACTATATTCATATAAACTGTAAAATATTAATTAATTTTCCATATATTAGTTTACGCATATTTCATATGAATAATAACCCAATACAAATTTAAACCACGAATATATGATAAGAAATATTGATGTTATAGTTGACGGTTCAAAAAACCTACTCAATGTAAACTATAAAACTATTGTATTTAAAAATAACATATTAATTAATTATTTAATATGGGTGAACATTAAAATATATACAGTACCAGTATTTATATAAAATAAACATTAACTTACAGAAAAGAATAAAACTCTGAACGAATAAGTGGGTCAAGCTCTAGTTTTATTTTATTATAAATGATAGTCCTAATGTTTTATATAAGACGGGAAAAATCCGAATCCGAAGAATCAAACCGAATCCGATCAAAAAAGTAGTAGTGAACCCAAACCTAAACATATTAAATATTTAAACGGGTTCAAAAATTTGGTATTTAGAGAACCGTAAACGAACCCAAACCCAACCGAAATATTTCACGTATTCAATATATTCGAATCAGATTAATATAATTAAATATATCAGTTATTTTTATTTAACATTCAAAAATATATAAAATATATAAGATATTTTAAACTTTTTTAAAATACTTGAAAATATATAAAAAATATTCAAATTAAATTTATTCAATAGATAAAAATAAAATAATTATTGATTCTCCGTCCAAATATTATTTATTTTGTTCAATTTGCAGCCAATTATTCAAGCTAAACCTATCTTTATAAATAATCGAATGGAACTGATATCTTTATTCTCAAAAACTCAAATAGACGAAACCAAGCTCGTAAGGGTACCAAAACGTCCATCCCTATTTATATGTTAAAAATATATGATATATTGAATAATATAGTTAGACAATTACATTTTTTAAAAAATGTTACCAAGTATATTATTAGTATTATATACAAAAAAAAATCATTTTGGTATAATTAGTAGTATTCCAAATTAGTTTAAATAAAAAATATATATTGTGTAAATAAAAAAAATCTTTATGTTTATGGTTATATGTTAATAAATTTTTTTATTTTCTTTTAACCGATCGGAATTTATTTATATCTATACATGTTGAGAAATATCATTATATACAACTAATTAATATGAAATTATATAAACCACAAATTTGAAACAGCTTTAATAGATTAGCTAGATACTATCATGATAAAAGAGAAAATTTCTCCCCACGGTGTACATTTCAATATCAAAATGCAATGTATTGTAAACAAAAAATATTATATAACAGCAGAATAATATATATAAAATTATACAATATATAATAGTACAATCCAAAAATTTTGGTAAACATCAGTATATCTCATCAACAAATTACTAATAACACCATACAAGTGAAATTTAGTCGCACATAGTGCGGATCGTTATCTAGTTATTAGTTACAAACGATAACCGTTAGTTTTGTATTCTATATTTTTGTCATTGTTAGTTTTGTATTCATTCGTTAACGTTTAATTATTTCCTTTCAAGTTTTGTCTGTTGAAAACACAATTATGCGTAAGTAATATTTGAACACTAAAAGTCTAAAACTATGGATTACAAATACTTCAAAAGTTAAACTCATTTCCTCAAATTTGGCCTGGTTTTAGCTATATATAAGACTTCTTCCATCAGTAGTTTCTTGAAACTATCTCAACCATAAAAATAATAAATAAATAAATAGAAAACTTTGTTTGAAATTTTTTTTAAAAAAAAATTTAATAAAAAAGCTCAGTAAATAATTTAAACGTTTTTTCTTTAAAATTTAAAATTTAGCCATATAATTTACTAGATTAAATATTAATATTATACTTCTAAATTTTTTAAAAAGTGGAAATTTCCTTAAACATCATCATCTCTTTCTAGTTATTTTTATCTTCTTCTTTGTTCCTAATTATTATTCTATTATCTACACCTAGTATTGAGAGTATATATACCATATTACAGAATATGCTAACCTTATTTAGGGGGTGTTATTCAATCAAGGATTTAAAGTTAATTTTTATTGTTTTGTAATCAATTAAAATCTAAAATTTAAAGGTAGTTTTAGTTGGTGGATCTTAACATCTCTGCAGTATGTCTTAGATAATAATTTTAATTATTTGTTCATGAAAATCCACAATCAATGATTTGAAATTAGTTTTAAATACAAAGAATTTTAAAATCCTTTCAAGTTGAATAACACAGGATTTTGCAAACATGATTTTAAAATCCTTTCAAGTTGAATAACACTAGATTTAAAATAAGAATTATAAATATCATATTCAATAACATTAGATTTTCAAGTAGAATTTAGATTTAAATTCTATTAAAATACTGATTGAATAGTCTCTGTTGAAATATGCCTTGAATCTGCGATCTGACAGATCGATCGATCCAAGATTCATGGATCGGTCGATCTGGCCGGACACATATCGATCGATACATGAGCTTTTGAATCGATCGATATTGTGTCAAATCCGAGAAAATATGGAAAGTTTCATTAAACATTTTTTATATATCTTTAGGGTTTTACCCTATTCTGTAACACAAGTTGTACTCTAAAAAAATAGCCTCCACTAATAAAGTACTCTTTTTGCCCGTGGATCAAACCACGTTAATCTTTGTGTCTTTCTTTTATGTTCATCATTCTGTTAATATGTTTCTTCTCACGTCCGTCACAACAAACTGGTATCAGAGCTTCGGATTGAATCTGGTGAGAAGATGTCTAGGATGAACATGAAGATCAACAAGTTTACTGGAAGGAACAGTTTTAGTCTCTGGCAAATCAAGATGAAGGCGTTGCTGAAGCAACAATGTCTTTGGGCACCGTTGTCTGGGAAGAAGGTTGAACCTGTTACAGCTGAGATGGAGGTTACTGAATAGAAGGCGTATTCAACGATTTTGTTGTGTTTGGCAGATGAGATCATCATCGAAGTTTCTGGTGCTGATACTGCAGCTGGTTTTCTGGTCTAAGTTGGAGGGTGTATACATGACGAAGTCTCTGACTAAGAAACTGCTTCTGAAACAACGTCTCTTCGCTCTGAGGATGCATGAAGGTACACAACTTCAGGATCATCTTGATAGTCTAAATTCTATCATGTTAGATCTGAGGAATATAGACGTTAAGGTGGAGTATGAGGATGCGACACTGATTATGTTGGTATCACTGCCAAACTCCTATGAGAACTTTGTTCAATCATTCATAGGGAGTAAGGATACAGTGAGTTTGGAGGAAGTCAGGTCGGCACTTCACAGCAGGGAGTTGCGACACAAAGCATCTAGTTCTGGTACAGATGACCAAGCTTCTGGGTTGTTTGTAGGTGGTGGAAAGAACTTTGGAAAAGGAAAAAGGTCGAAAGACAAAAAGTCATTTTCAAAGGGTCCTAAACCAACTGATATTTGCAATTACTGCAAAGAGAGAGGGTATTGGAAATCGGATTGTCCTAAGAAGAAGAAGAAAGCTGGTTCCGCTGCGGTAGCCGAGGATGAAGCTAACTCTGATAAGGATATTGCGCTGGTTGCTCATGCAAAATCACATCCTAGAGATGTGTGGGTCCTGGACACTAGCGCATCTTATCATATGTGTCAAAGGAGGGAATGTTCTCAGAGTACGAGAAAGTGACTGATGGAAAGATCAAGATGGCGAATGACTTTGCTTGTGATATTGCAGGAATCGGTTCCATTAAGCTCAGGACACATGAGGGTAGAATCTGTACATTGACTGGAGTTAGACATGTTCTGTCTACGTCCAAGAACTTGATCTCAGTTAGTCTTTTGGATAATAGAGGTTTCAAGTATTCAGGTGGAGATGGAGTTCTGAATGTCTACAGAGGTTCAGCTGTGATTTTAAGAGGCTTCATTCATGGTACTCTATATTTGCTGGACGGCTCTACAGCTTTAGGGTCAGCAAATGTTGCATCTCCAGAGGTTCGCAAGGAAGATATGGACAAGCTGTGCATATGAGGCTTGGACATATGGGTGAGCGTGGGATGCAGATTTTATCGAAGAAAGATCTTTGTGGTCATAAGACCAAGAGTCTTGAGTTCTGTGAGCACTATGTGTTTTGGAAGCTACATAGAAAGAAGTTTCTTAAGGTTGTTCACAAGACAAAAGGCACGCTGGATTACATCCATTCAGATTGTTGGGGTCCCTCCAAGGTAGAGTCACTGAAAGGTCACAGGTATTTTGTGTTTATGATTGATGATTATTCGAAGAAGACTTGGATAACATTCATGAAACATAAAAGTGAAGCTTTCAACAGCTTTAAGGAGTGGAAGATACTAGTGAAGAATCAAACGGAGAAGAAGATTAAGAGATTTTATACTGATAATGGTCTGGAATTCTGTTTATCAGAGTTCAATCAGTTTTGTAAGGAAGCATGAATTTCTAGGCATCATACAATCAGGTATACACCACAGCAGAATGGTGTAGCAGAGAGAATGAACCAGACATTGCTGGAGAGAGCGAGGTGCATGCTTTCAAATACTGGTTTAGAGAAGAGGTTTTAGGCTGAGGCAGTGAACACGGCTTGTTATTTGATCAATCTGGGACCACATACTGGGATCGAGTGTCGAATACCTAATGAGATGTGGTCAGGTAGGTCTGCTGATTACTCTATTCTGAGAGTTTTTGGTTGCACAATTTATTATCATGTTGATGAAGGAAAGCTGGAACCAAGAGTTAAGAAGGGAGTGCTTATGGGCTATGGAGATGGTGTCAAGGGATACAGAGTTTGGTCTCCTTCTGAGAAGTGAGTGGTCATGAGTAGGAATGTTGTGTTTGATGAGAGTTCTATGATCAAAGTTTCAGCTGAGTCTTTTTCAGAAGCAGAGCAGGAGAATTTCGACAAGCAGGTGGAGCTGCAGAAAGTGCAGTCGGTTGGACCGTGTCGATCGATGACAGATCAACAGTGTCGATCGACGTCAGATGTTCAGTGTCGATCGACGTCGGATGGTCAGTATCGATCGACGTCGGCAGAAAAGATCGATCGATCGTTGACAAACGAGCAGCCAGAGACGTCTAATTCTGAGAGTCAACTTGTTGGGTCTGAAAAACGCAGTATTGCTAAAGATAGACCAAGGAGAGTTGATGTCAGGCCACCAGAGAAATATCGGTTTGAAGATATGGTGGGTTATGCACTACAAGTTGCAGAGAAAGTGGACACTTACGAGCCGTCTACTTAAAGAGAAGCCATCTCAAGTTATGCATCTGAGAAATGGTTTGCTGCAATGGGAGATGAGATGGAATCTCATGAAAAGAATCACACATGGGATCTGGTCACACTACCACATGGGAGAAAGGTTGTGACTTGCAAGTGGATTTACAAGTTAAAAGATGGTCAATCACCAGAAGAAGGACCAAAGTACAAATGTCGAGTTGTTGNTCAAGTTATGCATCTGAGAAATGGTTTGCTGCAATGGGAGATGAGATGGAATCTCATGAAAAGAATCACACATGGGATCTGGTCACACTACCACATGGGAGAAAGGTTGTGACTTGCAAGTGGATTTACAAGTTAAAAGATGGTCAATCACCAGAAGAAGGACCAAAGTACAAATGTCGAGTTGTTGCTAGAGGTTTCAATCAAAGAGAAGGCGTGGACTACAATGAGATCTTCTCACATGTGGTCAGACACACTTCTATCAGAGTGCTATTGGCGATAGTGGCACGTCAGGATCTGGAGTTGGAGCAATTTGATGTGAAGACTGCTTTTCTTGATGGAGAACTTGAGGAGGAGATCTGTATGACTCAACATGAGGGTTTTATGGTTCCTGGTAAGGAAGATCATGTTTGCAAGTTGAGGAAGTCACTTTATGGACTTAAGCAGTCTCCTAGACAGTGGTACAAGAGGTTTGGCAGCTATATGGTCAAGTTGGGCTACGACAGGAGTCCTTATGATTGTTGTGTCTACATGAGCAAGATGGAGGATGGATCATATATCTACTTGTTGTTGTATGTAGACGACATGCTGATAGCTGCCAAGAAGACGTGTGATGTTCAAAAGCTGAAAGAGCTACTGAGTTATGAGTTTGAGATGAAAGATTTGGGTGTTGCGAGGAAAATTCTAGGAATGGAGATCTTCAGGGATAGGGCGAAAAAGAAGTTGTTCTTGTCACAGAAGGCCTACAGTGAAAAGGTTTTGATGAGATTTGATATGCTTAATGCTAAGCCTATCGATACTCCATGTGCTACAAATTTTCATCCTACCATAAGTGCTGAAATGTCTGAATGGGAAATCGATAATATGTCACGAGTTCCATATGCTAGCGCTGTAGGAAGTCTGATGTATGCCATGGTCTGTACAAGACCAGATCTTGCACATGCAGTGAGTGTGGTGAGCAGGTTTATGGTTCAGCCACGCAAGGAACACTGGATGGCTGTAAAGAGGATTTTCCGGTACCTTAAGGGTACATCTGATGTTGGTCTTGTCTATGGAGACAAGGATCCAAGACTGGTTACTGGTTATTCTGATTCAGATTATGCAGGAGATGTGGACAGCAGGAGATCTATGACTGGTTACGTATTTACTTTGGGTGGTTCTGTTATGAGTTGGAAGGCGACTTTGCAGTCGACGGTGACTTTGTCTACAACTGAGGCAGAGTATATGGCATTGACAGAAGCGGCTAAGGAGACAATATGGTTGAGAGGATTGGTCAGTGATCTTGGTCTTCATCATGATCAGGCTACTGTGTTCTGTGATAGTTTGAGTGCTATCTGTTTAGCCAAGGATCAGGTTCATCATGAGAGAACCAAGCATATTGATGTAAGATACCATTTTCTAAGAGATGAGAAGAGGATTGAAGTGAAGAAGGTAGGAACAGCTGATAATCATGCGGATATGTTCACTAAGCCGATTCCTCACAGCAAGTTCAAGCATTGTCTTGATTTGCTGAACATCTCAAGCTGTTAATCTGGCCCTGAGGGGCATCTGGCTCTGAGGAGCGTCTGGTCCGACGGGACATCTGACATCTGAGTTCGACGGAACATCTGAGGCAAAGAGAGAGTCTGGTACATATGAGCACGAAGAAGTGCATCCTAGTACATCTGATTATGGAGGATTCAAGTCAAGGTGGAGATTTGTTGAAATATGCCTTGAATCTGCGATCTGACAGATCGATCGATCCAGGAGTCATGGATCGGTTGATCTGGCCAGACACATATCGATCGATACAAGAGCTTTTGAATCGATCGATATTGTGTCAAATCCGAGAAAATATGGAAAGTTTCATTAAACGTGTTTTATATATCTTTAGGGTTTTACTCTATTCTGTAACACGAGTTGTACTCTGAAAAACTAGTCTCCACTAATAAAGTACTCCTTTTACCTGTGGATCAAACCACGTTAATCTATGTGTCTTTCTTTTCTATTCATCTATTCTATTGATCTGTTTATTCTCACGTCCGTCACAACTGTCTCTTAGACTATAAAAAAAAAAAAAGTATTTTCCTAGTGACTAGTCAACGCTTATTTCTATTGAAAAAAAAATCGACCAGGCAAACAAAGAGAACATGTCAAGGCTTTAATTTAAAGAACAGGATAGTAGATAAAAAGTATAATCAAATTATCAGCTAAGTCACCTGTATCTTCTCCTTCCCGTATATAAACCCGATTTAAGTCTGATGTACATTTTTTTGTCAAAGTCTGATGTACATTATTGGATTAATCATATATAGTTAAGATATGTCCTTTTCGTTAATCGTTATCTTAATATTTAGTTATTCGGGTATATCCTCAGGACCTCATCTGTGCTCAGCAGAAACTTACACTCAAAAATGGATTTTTAGTCAACTTTAGTGTACACTAGAAAACAATTGCAAACATTTTCAACCAGCAAAATCAATACCGGATTGATCTCAAACTTGCATATATAGACGATCAGATCCTAAACAACTGTTATTTGCAAGAAAGCATGACCACTACAACCACAGCACAAAATCTCAAGAAAGTTACTACGTATTTTTACTGGAACAATTATTCCGCTTTTCTTTTTATGTTATGACAATAGTTTTTCTTTTCTCATTAGAGAAAAAACTAATGTAACATATATATTAGATATAGTTTTTATGTGTATATATATTTATTTCCTTATTTTATTATTTTTTTCTTTTTTTTTTATTTTATCTCACTTATTCTATATAAATCTATTTAATATCTATACTATTATTTAAGAACTGAATTTGCTTATGTGACATGTTCTCCATGTTTTTAGTATTTTTTCTTATTTAACATGATATTATACCATAATGAATTTGTGTCATTAATTTGATAATTATCATTATATAAAATATTTCATATAGTGTTATCCAAAAGATTATTTTACATCACAAAAAAAGAAGTTTCTTGTTTTAATAATTATCATTATCTAAAAATATTTTATATTGTATGATAAAGTTTTTATTGACATTAGTGAATAATTAAATTTGTTTATACATAATCAACAATAAATTAAAAAAATGAATTTCATTAATTTGATAATTATCATTATATAAAATCGTTTATATTGTGTTATTCAAAAGATTATTTTACTTCATAATTTGTTGAACAAAATAAATCCCAATACACTTATATATTTACATACTTTTACGTATATAAGAGTGCATTCAAGTTTATTTTACGCAATAAAGATAAGTTTATTATATTAGAAAACTTTTTCATATATAAAGACTTGATATTTAATTTATTTCTAAATATTTCAACCGCATGAGTATTTCAAATTTATTTTACGTAATAAAAATTATTTATTTTATGATGATTTTTTGTATATATAATGATATATTTGTTTATGTTATTATTAAATATGTTGAACGTATAAATAATAATTTATTCATATATGAATTGAATATATATATACCTTATAGTTTTTTTTTCAAAAAACTATTATGTCCGCCGGTGCGGGAAAAAGAGCTAATTACTCAGTATTTCACTATTAAAATTCATACTAGTAATTTAGATTAAGAATATAAAATAAAATCACAATACTTAAATTCCTTTTAACTTATATCATTCAGGTCAAATATGAGAAAAAATACCATCATTTTACTGGGTTATCATTTCCGTTTTATATTTGCTTGTTTTATGGCAATAGTTTTCCTTTTTATTAGACTATCCCCCCCCCCAACCCAATAATACAAAATACAGATAAATTAATTATATAATTTTCTATTTTTCTACTTTCAAAAAAAATTATTTCCTTCAACATTCTGTATTAATCCATTTTATAATACTCTTAACATTTTATCAGCAAGATCCAGATTGTTTGTATTTTGTCTACAAAGTGTGTGAAATATGACTGAAAATATAAAAAAAAATAAGTTTGTAAAATATAATATAAAATCTCAAAACACGAATTGTTATACATTGGTTGTGAATCGTTTGTAAAACTAACAATAGGCAAGATTATTTGTAAAGTTGCGAACTTACAACCATTTCCAAAGTAATCCAGTAGCTTAGTTTTAAGTTTTAACTAAGTTACTAGATTTTTATTCGCACTTCTCTGAATTATAAATAAAATGTTGGGATTTGTGTAAAAAGTCGCATTATATCGAAGAAAAATAATGATTTCTTTTTTAAAAAATATAATTTATGAATTACTTTATTTGCAATTTGGTATTTACACTTTTATGTAACTCTCTCTTAGACCTTAGCATTTTACACGGACTTAAAAATCAAATTGGAACCGACTCAGAAATACATGTTCGGTCAAAGTGCCTACTGGGTATTTTTCTGGACCCGTGGGTCTTTATTTGAATCCAAGTGTTATCTGAGACTCGATCGGATACCTAAAGTATCAAAATGTTTTGCGTAATTTAGGTATATTTGGCTATTTCAGATATGTTTTCGGTATGACATATATTTTTTATGTTTTGAGTTTAGGTTTGCGCTATAGTTTTGGGTTTCAAATAAAATTCAAGTAAAGAAATATTTTGGGTATTCAGATAAAATTTTGGATATTTTAAGATTCTCCAGGTCAGATTTTAGATAAAATAATAATTATTTTTGGTATTTAAATATGTTTTGAGTTATTTTGGGTTTCAAGTATTTTCTGTGTTTTGGGTACTTTTTTGAGTTTTCAAGGATTTTGAATCTTTTCCAGGTCCTAAATATCTGAACTGATCCGGATCCAATATGGGTTATAGTATCATCGTTATACATATCCAAAAATTAGTTACATATATTCTACAGCTATTTGAATTATGGACCCAAACTTAGTCGCACTCAAAAGAACCGAATCGAGTCAGAAGTTTTCAAATGTCTAAGACCTTAAAGATCCAAACTTGAAAGAAACCAATTTTTTGAAACCCGACACCAAACCGGACTATTTCTTGGGTCATTAGGTTGACCACGGATAAACCACGGATTAATAAATAAATGAACTTTATTATATAATAATATATCAGGTATGAAAATAAAAATATAGAACCGTAAATTAAGTATTTTCCAAAATGTTTTTTAAAACATAAAATAATAGTTTGGAAATGTATATATTTTATGTTTTAAATAGTATTTAGAAAATACTTAACTTTAGTTTATATATTTTTATTTTCACTTGACATACAAAATATCAAAAATAGTTTAATTATTTAAATAAACTTTGCAACAATTTAAGAACTTAAGAGATATCTAACAAAAAAAGAATTATGACAATTTTAATGTGAATAAAAAAATTAAATTTCAAATCCAAAATAAACCAAAAGTAAAACTTCATTGTGATAAATTTTCGATAACAAAATAAACTAACATCAAATTGTATCAACTAATTTTTGGTTCTCTCTATTATCGTCCACTTCATTTTCTTCTGATAGCATAGTAAAATCTTCATCAAAATCTGAAAATTACAAATAAAATAGTGTAATTGGTATTATATATGATAAAAATATAAGAAATTTTAATCAAAACGTAGTTAAAAACGAAAAGAAAAAGTAAAATTTACTTACTGGTTCAATTAGTGGTTCAACCAGTAACCGGATTTCGGGTTTTAGTTGTTTTTACGGGTTTTATAAGGTTTTTAAATATTATTTTTCACAAACCCTAAACCGAATTTATTTTGGGTCATCGGATTTACCGATTCAACAGTGGATCCGAATCTAGTTTCCTGAAAGGAAACAATTGATATCCGACACGAAGAGGCGAATGCCTATGCCTACACTTTCTCATTATAATTTGTACGCATTTTATATGAGTTACATTTGATGAGTTAACGAAACTTTACTTGACAGATATTTGGTTAATTTGATAATCTAAATTTATAAGATGTTCATAGTTTTCAAACTTATACATAGACATGAGTTATAGGTCACCGTGAATATTGAAAGAAAAGTTATATATATCAAGAGTTAAAATCTTCCTATTGAAATCAAAATATGGTATAGAAAATACACGAATAGATGATTAACAGTTGTCTACTTGTGTTTTTTTCTTTTGACATCCTTATATACTTGTATTATACACAGCTGGCGTGGAAAAATTTAACTCTCTACCTAAACCCTACAAGACAATAGATAAATAGAGGGCTTCGGAGGGTAAGGATGCACGCTACAATAAAAAAATAACGATTTGGCTGTCCATAAAAGTTTTAGAATTTGAGAAGTATAAACTAAATAATAATTAAACCTCTGAAGGCCATCTCCATGACTCCATCCCGTCAATTACTTCCTGCGTCTTGCCTTCAAATTTCTATAGTTTATTTCCAATAAACTATATATTAAGGACTGCAAGATCCATGACTACCAGAAAATCCAAACATAACAAACTATTAATTTTGGTTCCAAAGCCAAGTAGAACATTTAAACGATATCCAATCCAACCTATGAGCCTACTTCAAAATATTTTTATATACTTCTATTATAAAAATACGGAGAACCAATTATGAACGAAGTATATCTCCTCTTAGGTATTGTTGGCAATCTCATAATAAGAAATATTTGATACCAATATTCTCGAAACAGCAAATTTTCATTTTGCAAGATTTTGATCTTGGTCACATAAATCATTTGAACAATATTCTCAGACACACACATATATATTAGGTACTATTCCGCACCTTGCGTGTAATGGAATTATTAGTTTCATTATTTTAAAAGATTAAAAGATATTAGATCTGTTTAATCTAGATATCGGTTAGGTTTTAGATTGTTTTTCAGTTTTTAATCTACTAAAATATAACAACATTCTAAATTCATGTTTATTTTCGATTATTCAATTAAAATGCTTAAAGTTTTGTTTTTTCGGTGATAACCAAAAATTATTATTATTTATTTGGTTTTATATTATATGATTTTAGACAGTATTGAAGTCGAAACCAACTTTTCATACTATAATTTCTAAATGAATGAAAATGAAATAAAATCAAATTTAGATAATAGTTGAAAAAAAAAGAAAAAATTATTAAGAAAAATCATTTCATAACATTTTGGTCGTTGGTGAAAGGAAACATTAAAAAAATATTTCAACTTCCAAGAGAATTAGAATTTTCACTTGTGTTAAATATTTAGTTATATAAGTCCTTATGTCAATGTGCATATGTATTTGTATGTAAAATATATTTAAATGTGATTGATAAATATATAAGAATACCGTTAATTAAATTGAAAAGACATTTGGTTCAAAATAACATATGAAGGATAAAAATTTTATAATAAAGTTAATTAAAATAGAATAGACCTAGAAATTAGTGATTTTTGTAAATTTTATTTCTATGTTGAACTTTAATATAATTTGTGGAACCATGCATGTGAGTTTTATTTTGAAAAAAAAAACATAAAGTAGTACATAGTGTGAATACATTTATGTAGTTTGGCTAAGAAATTTTTTACACGTGACACTTCAGCGTATTCATTCTCAAATCATTGTGTGACTCCAAGTGTTAAACATAGTATGAACATTTTAATGTCAATGTTTCTCTTATAATATATAGGGGATATATGTATACGTTTTTTGGAATCAAATACAAAGGTAGATATAAGATACATTTTTATTTTTTTTTCATATGGTATCAGAACCAATCGCCAATTTGTTTAAATTTATCTATTTAAATAAAATGATTTCCTATCACTTTTTAAGTATGATTAGCATCTAACAAAAATATCGGCATAAAAAAGTTGGCTAACGCATAGAAAAAATTGTCATCTCTCCTTATTATTTAAACCTGATATAGAATACATAACATGAGAAAACACCAATTTTCTTGAATGGTGTTAACTAAGAAAGATGGTCAAAACTTGTGATAAATGTAATGCACAAAAAAACACAAATTGAGGTTTTTTTTAATGGGACTCTAAAATGGCCAGATGAATTACAGAAAAATGCAGAACGATGGGACATGGTGAACGTGATGCTACTATGATAGATCTATAGCGATGTTAAAAAAAATAATGATCATCTATCTCTCTTGTTAACGATACTCATTTGATGTAAATATCAAAGATTGTTACTCAGTCAGCGATGGAACAAAGGAACATCAATTATGTGTCGATCTAGCAGCCAACAAACAAGATATAAATATGTAGAAAAGTATTTCCGCATAATGTAAATCATATGAGGTGACATAGCAAACACAAATAAGAGCTC
The DNA here is from genome assembly GCA_932364175.1 of Eruca vesicaria subsp. sativa. Taxonomy (NCBI): domain Eukaryota; kingdom Viridiplantae; phylum Streptophyta; class Magnoliopsida; order Brassicales; family Brassicaceae; genus Eruca; species Eruca vesicaria. The sequence continues at coordinate 20,965 of CAKOAT010053489.1, forward strand.
TAATTACTACAATAGAAAATTAAGTTGTAGATCGACACTAACGTAATAATTTTTTTGGAATCAATTGCATAAAAAGAGCAATATATTATTATGTTTTCTTAGTACTAAAGCTAATATTTGGCTTGTAAATTTTCAACATAAATGAGATCATAACCGGCTGCTTTTCTAAGCATGACTAGCATCTGATACCAAAAAACAACACATGTCATTTGGAAGTGGAGAAGGAATTTGGATGAACTCTTTATTATTTAAACCCGACAGATGACAAAAGACATGAACAAACTATGAAAGATCATTGGTCAAAATCATGATAACGCCATGGGCATAGACACACAAATTAAGATTTCTAAGCTTTAAAACAACCAAATGAAGGTACAGAAAATGTAGAATGATTGGACATGGTAAGAGGATGGTGATAGGATAAATCTACATAAGCATTGCGAACAAATATAATCCTCACTTGTTAATGATGCTTTTTATATGGAGAAGTATCAACAATCGTTACTCAATCGGCATGGAACAGAGTAACATCAACGTGATACCAATTTAACATCATACAAACAAAACACCAATCTGTAGAAGAGTATTTCAGCATATTTAAAATCATATGCGGTGACTAATATACACAGATAAGAGTTTCAACTACTTTTGTGGACAATTTAGCTGTAAATCACTGTTCATATATAAAAACAAACAAGACCAGTTACTTGTTCATCAATTTCTTATAGGGCTGGACAGTCTATGTTTTGGCACAACACTATCACATATGTTCAGTCATATTCATGATTAAAATCTCGACATAATTGACTCACATATTATTCAAAAAACATATTTTTGTGATACTCATGAGACAAAAGAAACGACTTTAGCTTTTGGGTTCTCATTTATATAAAATTATTGACATATTCTCACTTTGGACAACTTGGTATTCAGAAGAGTTAATTTTTCAAATTAAGAACCGACATCCTCAAGACGAGGATCTTATGGTCGAGGTCGTTGTTTGAATTGGAGAAATAGTCGTACTTGTGTCTCTCAAATCTATGCAAATCATATCTCATAAACATATGTTTCTTCTTAAACACACTTGTGATGAAACAAATGCAAGGATTCCAAAGATTAAATCAACTAAATGAAAATATTTATAAAATTTCTTTCAAATCAGGTAAGAAAACATCTTAGAAAATAGGTAAAAAAGGTTGTCTGGTGAAACTGGCAAGTAGATTGTCTACATAATTCATAAACGTTTTTATTTAATCATGAGCTTCTCATATGATTTGAGATATTAAATTTTAAATATATTTAAAATTGATCATGTCCTATAAAATTGTTGAATTTTGGAGTAACTTGGAAAACAAGATGCGTAACAGTTTTTTTGGAGGGAATTTTATCATGCATCACTTTTTATATGTTCATGAACTTTGGTAATAAAAAACAAAACACACTTGCTTGATCATGTTCTATTTGTATGACACATGAACAAGTCTCGTGTAGACAATTTTTTACTGATTAAAATATTTTGCCTTCACAATATTATGGAATTTATTTGTTTGGGTAAATCGACAATTTTGATACACAAATCAAGAATATTCAAACAAACAACAATACCAAGTTTATGTGCATGAGTACATACTTTCCTGAAAATAGGTTCAAGCATGTAATATCATGTATTTGTACACCATAACAAAAAAGAAGAGTTTATCGAAGTATCGACATATAATTTTTAACGTTCCTCGAGCACTATTGTTTTAAGCACACATTCCTACAAAGTTTGGGGAAAAAGTGTCCAAGCAACCACTCATTTTATCAACCATATACCCTAAGTTTTTTTTCAAGGAAACATTGGATTAGAATCTCAATCACAAATATCCGTCATACTATGACACAAAGACAGTTGCTAGTTTTTTTGTGCGACTAACTCACTATCTCATAAATTGTTGAGGATTGTGGTGCTCATGTCATCTTTCTGGGATATCATTTCGACAAAAAAAATGGCTTGTTCTTGATTTGGAATAAGAAAATTGTTTGTTTCTCGTGACATTACTTTTCACGACGATATGTTTCCCTTTAATACAAAACCAACCACAAACACTTATGATGATGTAGTCAAATTAAATTATCGGATATTACTCCAGAAATATTTGAAACACCTATTACAGTTAATAGTTGGTTGTCATAAATGAAACTAATACTAGAAACCAATCTTATAATTTTTCTCCAGCTAATGATAACAAGACACAAATGATATTGCAAAAATTGACCCAATAAGAGGAGTCTTCAAATCTTTTTCAAAATATGATGGTTGATATTCATATCATTGCGACTTATCTCTTGATATTACGAATGATGAAGACCAAGAAAATTATCCACCACTGGTAGTTGAGCAAACGATATGTGCGTCTTGTGCCATATCTCACTTATTCTGAGGCAGCTTATGATAAAACCTCACACAGCTCATCACTCTTTATCTTTCATTTTCCACAAGTAAGTATTTCTATCTACTAATCTATTTTGTTGCAGTTGACTACTCTCTTCCTCAACATATGTTTTGTTGCTACATTAAATGCAACGGATGAACAAAATATCGGTGGACAAAAGCTATGAGTTATGAAATTTTAACACTTTATGAGAATGACACATCGGAGATTGCATCATTGAGAGTTACAAAGAACATATTATAATGAAACATTTGCACTAGTGATTAAAATGATTACCATCCGCATATTTCTGAAAGTTTTTTGCTGCTCAGAATTGGGAATTGTTCTAATTGAGTGTCTATAATGCGTTTTTACAGATTTTGAAGTGGAAAATAATATGACGTTACTTCTATACTTATCTATATACGACTCCTCTTAAGTTTTCAAACTTAAAAAGACATGTTATGCGCTAAAACAAGATTATGATGATGGTTTTGTAAGTTGTTTACATCGCTTATTTAGTTTGAATTTGATCAAAGTAGTCTGATTATTCAATGTGTACATATTAGAAAGTTTCTGCTTATTTGTTAGTGTCTATGTTGATAACTTCATTGTTGGAGATGATCAAGTGTTGACAACAAATTTAAAGAGTTAATAAGTACATGCTTCCATATAAGAGAGATTGGGGTCGTATCAATCACTTTGTACTGAGGTATCTAGTGAGAAACAAGAGATTTATGTTTTCAGAACGCATATATATGATCTCTGAATGTGGACTATTGAGAGTAAAACCAGTTGATAATCCCATCGAAAAGTTGAAAAATCTTGCCAAATTCAAAGGGTATTTCTATCATGATATGTTCGCATATCGTCGACGCATTGGATGCCATGTATATTCTTCTTTAACATTGTAAGAGCCCATCCCAGCTTCTAAGCCGAAGGAGGTTCTCACCGATTGACCATTAAGTGGTCCAAGTCATATGATAGAATCTAAAAGCTTATATATTAGAGGCAATAGAATAAATTAATTTTTTATTTATTTCACAAAGATTCATTACAAGGAGGGTTTACCATATAAGCTTTTACAAAGTAAATGATCCTAATCAGTCTATCAAACAACCCATCCACCCTTGGCTTCGAGTCTTCATGGCTAAGCAGTTCATTCCCAGAATCGAAACCAACAAATACATAAACAATCTATAGATAACTTAATGAGTTAGGTTCCAATGCATATATCGTATGTTCATATTTTTTCTAAGTTTAACCTGACTTTTCCTTTTACAATTCTCGACTTTCACATTCATTTGGCAAGTAAGTTAAGTCCGGTTTGCGGATCTAGATCAATCTGACTAACCAACGCCCATACTTTGATCAAGCATATCAGTTATGATCCTTGATCTATCACGTCCAGCTTTAAGGCGTGGACTACATGATTAGATCAGCTTACAATTATGGTCTATATTCATCCCTAGAGATAAGTTTCCTTAATAGTTTATGTAGAAGAAAGAAAAAAATTATTAATTATGGATAGAAGGATCTAACCGGTTTCACCGATCAACCATAGAAAAAATCAGATTCACCTGAAGGCTATGGTCGATGGCTTATCTGATCCATCCACTCACCGTAGGCGTGCGATCTGGAGTGCCAACTTGCTTCTCCTTCTCTTTTTTGGATCCATGTTCGGATCGATCTCAAGAAACCATAGTCCAATGTCTTCTTGGCTTGATTATCCGGTCAAGTCTTTCTTTAACTGCCCAAGTTTCTCTCTTCAGATTGCCTTTATATTCTGATTGTTTGGGTATTTTACCCTCGGAAATTATGTGCCCAAAATCGAACCATGGGCTAATATTTATAGAACCAAGGCCTGATATTTCCACGTGATATACAGTCTTATTGATCACTTTAGGTTAAATCATTGGGTAACGTTCCACATCTATCTTATTAAAACGGAAACATTAGGTTGGACCTAACATTTATTTCGTAAGTTTTTAAATTAAATACTTTTTTTCTATTTTATATTTAAACATACATTAAATCACTAATATTCATTTTTTATACAACTATCTATGTTTCCAAACAATATATTTATTTCTTGATGCTACTATCTATGTTTCCAAACAATATACTTATTTCTTTATACTACTATCCATGTTTCCAAACAACAATACCATTAGTCTTATGTCCAAACAATACAAAATATTAGATCTAACCCTTTTCAATATTTCACAATTTTCTATCAAATTATTTAGATAAATTAAAAAAATGAAAAAAATGAAAATAAACTTATTTTTACAGGTTCAGATATTAAATATTAGGTAATCGGTTAGTCTCGGGTTTTAGTGATTTTTTATGGATATTTTGAAAAGTCAAAATTGAATTATCGGATCACCGGTTTAACCGCGGTCCGGGTTGAATTTAAAAATACTGATTTAAATGAAAATATTTAAATACATAAATTCTTTCAAATTACCAAAATATTTTTTAAATTATTTATGTTTTTTCATCATAAAATATATGTGCTTGCAAAGTTAAGACCAAAGTTAACTTTGAATTTGACTTAACCTATAAATAAAGGTGAAGGCCAAAAATTCTAGAAATTTATATATTATTTTAATTTTTTTGAATAATTATTAACATTAGAAGTGATTAAGCTCTCAACTTATTTTTTAATGCAAATAGTTAACTTTGAATTTGATTTTACACTTCGAACCAACGTATTGAATTAGTATTTTTACTGCACGATTACATCTACATAATACACGGCTTGATGCTATTAATATAAAAGACCGTTTTGATATTGTTCTTTGAACATAAAATCGAACTAGACAAATTTAAAACTATACAAGACTAAATGATATAGAGTACATCCGAAAAAATAAAATCGGCGAATCCGCGCGGATCATGATCTAATATTTATTATATTGTAACCGTTGTTTAGAATCAGTAACACATACAAAGTGATACATTCTTACTTTTTCATTGACAAAAAAAAAAAACAATTCTTACTTTTTCGGGTACCAACCACTATACAACTATTATAGATACATTGCTCACTAATTATCTTTCATATATTTAATTTATTATTAATGCTTGGTCGTGAACTTAAATATCTATATGGAGAGACATATCAATACAATATAGCCGTGATCAGAGAGATACACATCTCTGCAATATCATTTCTCAAGCCATTCTTGGAAACAAAATCGTATCAGTTACACAAAAAGAAGAAAGTAAAGCATATTTTGGGTTACTTGAGCCATTCGTATTAGATGACGGTAATGTTGACTTAAAAGGGTCGAGAAATGAGTGGCGATGGTGATGGTCCAAAGGCGCAGGAGGGTGAGTTGTTTGTGGCGGTGGCCGTGAAGGGTATTATCGGAGATAAATTGGGCGGTGGTGGAAGCCGCCGCGCCGTACGGTGGGCCGTCGATAACCTCTTACCTAAGGCTGATCGGTTTATGATGATCCACGTCATCTCCACCATTACTACTATCCCTACCCCTAGTAAGTCACTCAATCAACACATTTGACGTGTATTTTTTTTTCCTTTTTGTACAAGAACTACATGAAATACAGAAACATATATACCCAAATACGAAACAAAATAAGCAAAAATGTTTTCTTTACAACATTTAGGTAAAAATGTGGAGTGCTTTTCATTATTAATGAAGATCATAATTATACATGTGAGCCTTCGTGTTCACACGTTATTGCTGATTAGTTTTTATCTGTAGTTTGTTATCAAAACCATTGTTTTTCAAGATAAAAACGATGATCAGTCAAGCGATTTTATGTTTTAATAATTTGTCTAAAATTATGAATTTATGATTTCTTAGTAAAATTTCCAGAAAGAAAACATTTCACTTCAGAGATTTGTTTCAATAATGAAGATCTGATTAAAACATCAAACTTCGATCGATTGATGTAATTTCATGAGATTAATGTTTATGAGAATGGCGGTTGTTTCAGCCGGAGGCAGATTACCGGTGGAGGAGGTGGAGGAGAGACTGGTGGAAATGTATGTGAGAGAAGTGAAACAAGAATATGAAAAAGTCTTTGTTCCCTTCTTGAAAATGTGCAAGAGACGTAGTCGTACCAAGGTGCGTTCATTTTTATTTTCAGAACAAAGTTTTTTTTTTTTCAGAACAAAGTTAAAACCTATAAAAAAAGTATTGGGTCAAACTGTAAATTCCCTGAATTATAAAACCTTCAATTTCAGGTCGAAACTTTGTTGCTAGAGCATGATGATCCTGCAAAAGCGCTTCTGCGATTCATCTTCAAATCAGGAGTTAACAGTTTGGTTATGGGATCATTCACGCCAAACGTATTCACACGGTACATTACATAACTCAGTGTGGTTTAGTTTTCCTTAAAGAACACGGTTATTTATACTTACCGGCCGGTTATTCTTACTTTAGGATGACAAAAGGCCCAGGAGTACCGTTGACTGTCTTAAGATACGCTCCAGAAACATGTGAAGTCTACATTGTGTGCAAAGACAGGATCACTACAAAATCTATGGATCCATTAATCAACGCAGGTAAAAACAAAATATATATTTGTATATATTTATTTTTATAGGCAATTCTCTTTAATAGCACAAAAAGCTATTATTGTCAGAAAATAGCTAACAAGAGGAACAAAGTCACAAAATAACATGTACGTAACACACTAAGAATTTAATTACTAGCTGATAACAAAGCAGAAACATTATATTAGTGAAGGTATGCTCCAAAAAGGGTATGATCTCACTAATGTATTACCAAACTGATTCGTAGACAATACATTATTCATATAATAATTATCATATAAAATTAGTATATAATATATATTTTTTATTTCTAAATAATATTGTTATAGGTATATTTGTATTAGTTATGTATATATATATATTAGTTAGTATATTTTGTTAATAAAAATTAAAGTATCCTATTTAATATTTTATATATACATATATATTAAATTATATTTTAATTTGAAAGGTAGGTTATTAAAATTGAATAGTTAATTTTAAATTTAATTTTGTTTTTAATTAAAAATAACTATTGATATTATTAAATAAAATATATTAATTATCAACAATTATTTTTAATCTCTATAGAAATGAAATACAATGCTCAACCAAAAACTTCATATGATAGTATTGAGCAAAAAACATTAGAAAACATTTGTATCTTCTAGATGTTTTTTTCAGTAATAATTGATTGGATGATAAGAAGAATAATGTTTTTGCAAATGCTTTACCAGTCAAGGTCTAAAATGGTAGTATTGAAATGAAGAATATTTGATTTTCAAAGAATTCAGTTAAAGACATAAATAATATATTTTAAAATATTTCAGAGATTTGATTAAGATTTTTATACAAATTTCCAATTCTTATGTTTTAGATTTAAAGGAATGCATATAAACTGGATAGAAACCAAATTTTCTATATCCAATTAATATTTTTGAACTTATACTAAATTTCAAATAAAATTTTGACTTATGAAACTAATAAAGACTAATCATTTATATATCTTTAAATAACAAGTCATTTAAAGAAAAAATCGGATAAAAATTGACTAACAAAAATAGTAAGACTTAATCAGTTTTATGTCTGATGTGTTAAAATGTAGAGATAAACTTGTATTTGAATACAAAAAGTTAAAACAAGAAAATTATTGTCATGAGTAATTTATGAAAACAAATTGGGAACAACATAATCGAAAAGGTTCGTCCATTTCAAGACGGATACTGACAATTATATTTTTCTCATTTGTCAAGATAAGAATATAATTTTTAAAGTTATAATAACAATTAAAGTCCAAATCTATTTGATTAGTAATTTTTATGTAAATATCTAATCGATAAACAATATAAAAAGTTATTTTCAAATCCCAACCTAAAACATACAAATTAGTTCTTTCAAATAATAAGCTTTCCATTATTATTTTTTAAATACCAATAATACAAAATCCACAAAAACTGAATAACACAAATATCTAATATATTATAAGTTGTTACTAAACTGAATAATACTATAAGTTAAAGTATTTTAGAAGAATGATTACAAATGCTAACACAGTAACACTTTTTGTTTTGTAAAAATTGATGAAACACTTGAGTAACACTATAATTTAATGGAAAAAAATAGTTCTTTCAAATTCAATCAAATGTAGGTCCAATACCTCCACATAAAATACTTTAAATAAACAATAATTTTATTTCTAAAAATTGAATCGTAAACATTTAGTTCTATGGATATATGTGTTCTTTTATCATTTAGTGCTTCTAGTGTTGTGATTTTGTGGTTATGTGATATTTTGAGATAAAAAAAAAGGTATGTTATTTAAGAGTATATCTTTATTTTTAGTCAATATGCTGTATTTTTTACTCCTGGAAACTTTTCTTTAACTGTAATTATTCAGGGCCGTCCACAGGACCACAAGCATCTGCTTCCGCCCGCGGTTACCTGAAAGACAGGCCAGCTAGATTCCAAACTGTACAGTCTCAAAAGTTGTCTACTGATCGAGAACACATAGGTAAATTATGTAAAATATCTAATGGTTATCCAAATGATATAAAATGATGTGATTGAAGTTGGCGTTGAAGGTTGCAACGAGCCTATGCAATAACAAACTAGAGATTCATTTGATCTCTTTGAAAGCTGGGATTTTACTTTTTCATTTTCTTTTTGGGTGTTAAAGAGCCAGGGACGACAAGGAGATCAGTATCGGCTAAAGAGCTGAGATCAGACGCATTAAGTCTCGCTTATAGTCAACTCAAAACACCTCAAATTAGTAGGGCTCCTAGTGCAAAAGCTTCAGAGATTGTAAGACGGCGTGGAGCATCAGATATTCCACAACAAAACTACTTGTGTTATGATCAAACAACCCAACCTCAATCGAATCTTGGGAACATCGTTGAAGAGCAAAGAGGTCCTGATTCGCCACCTGCAACATCTAAAAAAGCTAAGAAGGTAGTTATCATCTTTTCGTTCAATGATGAGACTATTAAGAAAGAAGAGAGAGTTTGAATATTTTTTGTTTGTTTGATAGGTTGACATTGAAGCAGAAGTCAAGCGTCTGAAAAAAGAGTTAGAAAATACGGTCGTTAAATACAAACAAACTTGTGAAGAGCTAACTTCCACCAAAAACAAGGTACATATGTATATGATATCCGTCTAAATCTGCTTATTTTTATTGTTAATCATTTTGAAATGGTGTATCATTTAGCTTGCTTGTTCCACAAGTAAAGTGTTTATTTTGGGATTTCTGCTAGGTTCAGGTGCTATCTTTAGAATGTTCAGCCGACGCTAGAAGAGTGAACAGTGCTGTAGAGAAAGAAGAGTTGCAGAGAAAAACAGCAGCGCTGGAGAAAGAGCGATACGTGAAGGCTGTTAAAGAGGTAGAAACAGCGAAAGCGTTGCTTGCGAGGGAGTTTTGTCAGCGACAAATCGCGCAGGTAAATGCTTTAAGGACTTACTTAGAGAAGAAGAAAGTGATCGATCAGCTTTTAGGAACCGATCAACGGTACAGGAAATACACAATCGAAGAGATTTTCACAGCCACTGAAGGATTCTCCCCAGAGAAAGTGATCGGAGAAGGAGGATACGGAAAAGTTTATCAGTGTAGTCTTGATAGTACTCCGGCAGCTGTTAAGGTTGTTCGCCTAGATACGCCAGAGAAGAAACAAGAGTTCTTGAAAGAGGTAATTAGAATAACAACATGGACTGTATTGTTAGTTTTATATAATTTAATTTAGATTATTGTGGAAAATTGATGATGGGTCTTGGTTAAGCTTTTGGTGTGATGCGATCTGATTTATTTGTTTGGTATATTACTCTCTAGGTTGAGGTCCTAAGCCAGCTCCGACACCCACACCTGGTTCTTCTCCTTGGAGCTTGTCCGGAGAATGGTTGTCTGGTTTACGAGTATTTGGAAAATGGAAGCCTCGAGGAATATATATTTCACCAAAAAAATAAACCGCCTCTGCCTTGGTTTATCCGGTTTAGGGTGATTTTCGAGGTAGCTTGCGGTTTAGCCTTCTTACATAGCTCCAAACCGGAACCAATTGTACACCGTGACCTAAAACCGGGAAACATCTTGTTAAACCGGAACTACGTGAGCAAAATTGCAGACGTCGGTTTAGCTAAGCTGGTTACGGATGTTGCACCAGATAATGTCACAACGTATCGACACTCTGTTCTTGCTGGAACATTGCATTACATTGACCCGGAGTACCATCGAACCGGAACGATTAGACCAAAATCTGATCTCTATGCGTTTGGGATAATCATTCTTCAGTTGTTGACGGCTCGTAAGCCCAACGGACTTGTACACGCAGTTGAAAAAGCGGTACAGAAAGGAACATTAAACGAAATGCTTGACAAGTCTGTTACGGATTGGCCTTTGGCAGAGACCGAGGAATTGGCACGAATTGGTTTGAAGTGTGCGGAGTTTCGGTGCCGAGATAGACCAGATCTTAAAGAAGAGGTTATACCTGTTTTGAAAAGGGTTGTAGAGACTGCAAACTCAAAAATAAAGAAAGAACAAAGCAACGCACGTGCACCAAGTCATTACTTTTGTCCCATCTTAAAAGTGAGTAAAAGCTTACCCGGTTTGTTGCATGATTTTAACATCCAAAAGATGGAACCGGTTTTGATTCTTTATCTTTTGAAAAACAGGAGCTAATGGAAGAACCAGAGATTGCAGCTGATGGATTCACCTACGAGAGGAAAGCAATCTTAGCCTGGCTTGAGAAACACAACATTTCACCAGTGACTCGCCAAAAGCTCGAGCACTTTAAGCTCACACCGAACAATACACTCCGTTCTGCGATTCGCGATTGGAAATTAAGAGTACAGTTTTCTAATGCTGTTGTTGATACATCATCATGTTGATTTCTCATTGTGGATTTTTCTACAACTTTTTCATTTGGAGTTCTTATATTATTTAGCTATATATGCATGTAACTATATGGTGGACAGAAAAAGAAACGGTTATGCAGTTTGGTCTATGTTTTATAAGGTAATAAAAACCAAAAATATAGTAGAAGGTGTCTGTAAATGGTATGGTTACTTTATGAAATTAGGCCTGCATGTGTATTTGTCTTTCATAACTTTTTGATTAATCAAAGAATGGATGGATATTTAGAAAGAAACAATGAAGTTGCTCAAGAACAAAAAAAAAAACTTTAAAAGAAAAGAAAAGGAAAGTAAAGACTCCTATACTCATCTTCCATCATCGTGAATAAACTCTGAGCCATCTTCGGAGTAATCTTGCCAACTTATTCCTCCCTGTGTACTTCAAAGACAATATCCTGTTCTGAATGGATTTATCGACATGCCTGATCATTGTGTTCGTACTCAGCCAAGCAACTTGATGCCTACAAAAGTTACACTCCTTCCAAATAAGATAGAAAGAAGAGTGGAATACCAGTCGCAAAAGTATATTATCCACCTTGTTTTGGTTTAATCTCAAAAGGGAAGTCACCTTGATTGTCCAGTCTGGTGATCCAGAGGATCCCAAAAGGTTGGTCGTTAGAGTAGTCAGATAGTATATGTGATAGAACATGCGAAAATAAATGGTCTTGCTTTCTTCTCTCTCCACAAAATTTAGTAATTTCCAAGCTTCTCATGCGAACTCCCGTAGATAGTCCTTCATAATTTTCTTTTTACCATTACTAGGCTTTAGCTTAATGGATCGATCATTTAACCTGAAAATGTTTTAATTTGGAAATATTCTAAAGTAGCAATTTTCCAGTTTTTTTTCTACTAGAATATAATATATGTTGACTCTGTATGTGACTGCCACAACTTACCAAATAATCGAAAACAACGGCCAGTGTCGACTTCGATGTTGGCTGTACTCTTTTTTTTTTTTTTTTCTTTGGTTGTCCTTAAG
>CAKOAT010053489.1:33362-123131 GCA_932364175.1 Eruca vesicaria subsp. sativa
TTTCAATAATACAGATCGATGAATTTGATAGTACTCAAATTCTCGCTCTTCTCACCTCTCCTTACATGAGTCTTTTTCCGACCTTACCAGGCAAGGAACCATGTATGTTTGTGTTGATTTTATTCTGCTCTCACGTTCTGTATGCGGCATCTATTGTTCACATTTGAAACCTGTCAGTTTCATCTTCGTAAATCAAATTGTCATTATGATTTAAAGATTTCAAAATCGGTACTGATGCGAACCAAATGGTTTGATCAAGATAAACAAATCAAACCTAAGGCATTTCATAATTTCCTAGTTTCTGATAATGTTTCCGTAAGTGTATGAGCTTAATCTCCTAGGTTATGCAGTTGTGTATCCTAGGTTTTACGATTGTTGAACGATCCACGACTTTCCATCGTTTGTATTTAATAAGCTCCGTGTGAAGAGAAGGAATATGAAGAGAAAATTGAAGAAACTTGTTCTCTAAGTCTATGGGATCTATTAACTGGAATCACAGCAAACTCTTTTAACTTTGAGGAGAGGCTTTAATTGGCATCAAGGAATGTTTTGTTTTTTATCAGGACCACATTGTGGTATCAAAATATATCTTTGTTTTCCTATTAATTAAAAAAATTTGTTGTGATGATATGTGAAGATATAAAGATCAAACTCCTCCCACAATGCACAATGAGCTCCAAAAGATGAAGGTCTGTATGACTGAAGATTTTAGGACTCTTGAGACTACCATGAATCATATGATGGAGATAGTGAGAAAGATGAACACTGGTGATGTGGGAGCCAATGACGGTACTGTATCTCGTTCGGCACGAACCGTTTTGTCTTACACGATTCTATCAATTGGTCAATCAAAGACATCACCACCAAAACGTAGAAGAGCTCGATCAAATCGGATCAGTCACCAAAATCAAACTTTCTGGAGCAAAAACGACAGAGAAACAAAAGGAAGAGAAAGAAGATCTCACCAACTGAGAAAAGGAAGAAGACAATGCATACAAAGAGGTGGAAGCAACGACAAGAAATTAAGTCCACAAGTCAAGTGTTTACGTGGGTGTAGTGGCAAGGATTTTCACCAACTAAAGCAAAGTGAAAAGATAAACAAGCTTTCACAAGAACCTTGAGGACAAGGTTCATGTTGAATAGGGGGAGTATTGATATGCACCAAATGGTCCGATCAAGATAACAAAATCAAACCGGAAACTTGGTTAAGAATATAGAAGGCGTTTTCCTAATTTCCTAATTGCTGATAATATTTCTGTAAGTGTAAGAGCTTGATCTCCATATCTCCACTTATTTAGTTATGCAACTATGGGGGATTGGTTGTACATTAGCTTTAGAAATTTTACTGTAGAATTTTGTCTGTATAATTTTTTAATGTAGCTGTATCTAGTGTAAATGTAAAAATTAAATGAGAAAAAATATAAAAAGAAAAGATATTCCTACAACCACTTACAACCATTTCTCTATTTTTTTTTACTTTAACTTTAAAAATTACTTAAAACATAATTGGTGAATAAATAGAAACAAAATGTAACTTTAACAGCTATATCTCAACCAATCATCCCCATATCCAGTTTGGTTTTAGGATTGTTGAATGATCCCCTACTTTTCATGTTTGAATTTAGTAGGCTCCATGTGAACAGAATGAAAGAGAAAATTGCACTAACTTGTTCTTTCAAGTCTTTGGTATCCAATAGATACATCCATGGATTTAGGATCCAGGAGTTATTGATGTTGGTTTAAATGATAGTGAAATGGAACTTTGGGAAGATCTCAGAAATTCTGAAGCAAAAGGGAAGAAGTTTGGATTCACCAGAATCCATAAAAAGATATATATTTATATATATGGTTGTCTTTTGGCGATCACATCACCAAGAGTTGTGGACTACAAATCACTGGTCTTCATTTAGTAGTGCCAAATCTCAAAAATCTAAGAATGAGCCTTTGGAAATGGAAATATGTATTTGCTGAAGAATAATGAAGGTCTTTATGTAGTGCATCTGTGGATTTCCAGAGTAATAAATATCAGCCACGACATCCGCTCCAAATTAAATGGACAGATTATACAGGGATTTTTCAAATATGAAGTGATGGAATTCTTGCTGAATTTCTCTCGTATAATGATATTATCAAGAAGACAAAGTTCAGGTTCAAGTGATAGCTAGAAAAGTTTGTGAAAGAGGGACATAACAAATTTTATATATTAGCCTATAATCTGAACAGAAAACATGATTATTTTCAACTTTATCGAAATTGTTTCGATTTTCTATATTTGTGTTAATTATTGTCTTTAGACTGTTTCTGTATCTTGTAAACAGTTTGTGATATTCATTTAATAAATTTGTGGGAAAAGTGTTAAAATGTAAAAAAAAAAATTCAATGTTTTAAAATACTCATTATGTTGATAATATACTATCGATTTGGTTATCTAGACTATTTTGTCGAAAATAAATACTTCAACCAATTCACTTTTTTTTAAACTATGTTTTTATCATAATTTTTTTGGAAAGAACATTTTAACCAATATCTTATATATTAAAAAGAAGCATTACAACATTTAATTCATAACACGTATCGTCATGAGAATGATTCTTGAAAATCCTTAGAAAAATTAGTTGATGCATCTATATATAAACTATAGTTTTCATTAAACTAACCAAAATATTGTATCACTTCAAAAATGTAATTCTCCATAATTTCCTTAAATAAAAGATACAAAATTACGTAATGT
This sequence comes from Eruca vesicaria subsp. sativa, assembly GCA_932364175.1. Lineage (NCBI taxonomy): Eukaryota > Viridiplantae > Streptophyta > Magnoliopsida > Brassicales > Brassicaceae > Eruca > Eruca vesicaria. The sequence goes on from CAKOAT010053489.1 coordinate 36,094, forward strand.
GATTAATTATAAATATATGACAGTTAATAATTTTCAATAATTAAGTTTGCTAACATTTTGTATACCTTCTATCACTTTTGTATAATCCTCTGTTATTAGAATAAATTATAATTACATTATCTATATAATAAGAAAGTAGATTTTTTCGTTTATCTTGTATTTTCAATTTTTTTTTAAACGAGTATATATTACTGGACTGTTAAAAATCTCACATACATTTTTGTGATTAAAAATTTAATTTTTTACTATAATAAGATACAAATGATCATAAAACTACATGAGTAAGAAATCTTATGTAATAGGTACTTATATATATGTATATACATTTATATATATATATATATATTTATATCATTTAAATTGAACTATATACCATATAAAAATATATACTTATATTTCGATATTTGTATTGAACAAATATTGAGAACTTAATTATTAAATTTAATTTGCATTGAATTTTAAAAATGATTATAAATGATTATAACTATTAAACACCCCACATTAAAAAATATTATCAATGGTTTAAATATATTTTAAAAGAAGATGTTAATAATCACAAAACCATATGCTTAGAAACTTCATTTGATAAGTATGGCATATTAAAAATATATTTTATATTATATTAATATCATTTAAATTCAGTTATATATCATATAAAATATATAAAAGAAATTGATTTTTTTTAAATTATCATTAATAAAAAGAGTGATTTTTTATTTATATGTGTGCACAAATTTATTATATACATAATAGTTACTGGTTTCTTAACTATTCAATATATTAATTTATTATTTCATAATAGATAAAAATATAAAACAAGTAATAATACATAAAATATGATATATATGTAAGATGTTTATTCCACGCAAGAGGTGGATTTTAATCTAGTTCAGTATAAATACCTAATCAACGAAATCTACAAATATAACTCATATTTTAGATTTTTCGGTAGTAGTTTTAGCAAAATAAGTTATCATTTGTAATATATCACATACGGATAGCACAACAACTGAACTACATATAGTGGGACTGTTTGTTTTGTGGACTTTATAGTCTTTTAAAATAAGTTTTAATCTGTTTCTAAAACAAAACTCATCGAAATGAACTAAATTAGTGTAAATTGATGGAGATGATTCTATCTTACATATGATAAATGTATCTTTATATAAATTAAACATTTAAATACAAATTTTACATAAGTAAATAATCATATATAAATATTAATTTTACAATTATATCATAAAAATGTAAAATACTACTATCAATCAAAACCTAACATCCATCAAAACCATTTAATAAAATTATCGGTCAAAACCATAAATAACGTTTCTTTACCAAAGTAGCAGAATCATATTTTCTGCCATTTTATTACCCAAATCACAAATTCACATTTTCTATTATAAACTACCCAATTACATTAAATCAAATTTTTTTCTGCTAAAACAAGAAGTGCATTTTCTTGTCCGAACAACAAAATCAAAATTCCCTGTCAAAAATTCAATATAATATTTTCTGTCAAACAACAAAAACATTTTTCCATTGAAACCAAAAAAATACATCTCCGCTAAAACTGTCAGATCATATTTTTGTTAAAATAGTAAAATTATATTCTATCCCAAAATTCTAAAATCATATTTTCTTGTCAAAACTCCAAAACTGTTTTTTTGTTAAAACAGTAAAAATGCATTTTCTAGATTAAAGTAGAAAAATTATATTTTATACAAAATTGTGAATTATGTTTTCATGTGAAACCATAAAAGCAAAAGCTAGTTAAAATTATTTTGTTATAACTGTTTTTAGATCAATAATCAAAATTAATATGATTAAAATTAAAATAATTAAATCAATATTAATTTATTTACGTCATTTTCTTATTATACTCACCTATATAAAATAACAATGTGCATACAAGCAATACAATTATTTAAATATTTTATCTGAACTATTTGAATGAACAAACAAATATTTTCAAACAACATCAAAATGGATGAGTTGGATGAATCATATCAATTGATGATCTGGATGCAGATTAGAAATAGCCTAATAAAAAAACTCAATATATGAAAATTATATATATAAAATAAAAAATAAACAAAATTTTTAATGGTAATATTTTGTGTTTAGTAGAGTTGTTGTTTTTCCCTTAAACTTTTACATTGATCAATATCTATTGTGAATAGTAGGGCTGGGATTCATAAACTAACTGAACTGATATATTTGGTTAGTTCAGTTTGATTTGGTAGTTTTTGTTTCCAAAAAATGATTTTCGGTTCAGTTCAACAATTAGTTACTTCGGCTTTTTAAAAGAAAACAAAAAACAAAATTATAACCAAACCATACCACAAACCCGAACCGAATTAATAAAATTTCAAACCAAACTAACTGAACTAACTAAATTAACCCAATTAAACCAAAATTTTATTTGAAATATTGTTTAAAATAAAACCTAGTTATAACCAAAGTCAAAAAATTCAGTAGATTATCCAAAAACAAACTAACCAAATATTGAATACCAAACCAAACCAAAATTTATTCCAGGTTAATTTGGTAAGATTATGTTGAACCAAACTAATCAAAAACCAAACTATCCGAACCAATAAACCCAAAGCTGCATGCCTAGTGAATAATATAAAGTAGTAAGAGCATGTTTTGACAAATTGTAAAATTAAAAACCTACATACAATATAACCTCTTTAAATTAACTAGGGGTTTTGCCGTCGCTACGCGTCGGTTTTGCTAACATTTATATAGGTTGGCTATGATTTTATAATCTAGAATGTTTTTCAACTATATTTTAGAAACAAAATATGCATCAATCATATGGAAATATATTAATTTGATTGTAGTCTCTGCATAGTTATTATAAAAGAAATTTTAGTTTAAATATATGCGGGACAAAACAATTTGAAAGTGTAATAGCTAAAATATTTATTATTTAATCAAAAATTATTGATTCTAATGAGTTAGAAGACATGTTTAGTTCCGGTATTAGATATAGTTCCATTTATACACACTCCAGGCTTTCTCAGTTGTGTTTTTCTAGTTTTATTCATTTTAATTAATATTTATATTTAATGAATGTTTTTATATAATATGTGAATCATTCTTTCATAGTTCATATTATTTATTTAATTTAGTTTCATTGAGTCAAGTTAAAATTTAAATGTTACTGTTAAGATGGTTTACTATGGTTATGTTCTGTTTTTTTTTTCTTTATATTTTGACGGATTAGATTTTTATCGTTTTTATTTATACTTTATATGTTTTTTCCAAATTGTTGTGTATTGAGTCTCTTTCATTTAGACTGAAAAAATATAAAATTTTTATTTATATATCAATTTTGACTTTATGTTTGAATTTTTATGGGCTCAGTGCATTAGTTTTTTTTTTATAAAGATTTAGAGTATAATAATTTCCTTTGTGTTTTTTATATACTGGTTGGTTTATTATATCATATTATATTTTTTCTTAACTATGTCTTTTTGAATGTTTGTTTTGATTATGAATTAATTTGTGTTTGTGTTTGTCAATCCTTTTATTGTTAATTTTTTAAATTTATGAAACAAAAAAAAAAACAATAGCATAAATAGTTTTTCCTCCTTTTTTTTTAACACTAGATAATTATGCCATTACAAAGTACGAGAAATGTTACAGACGATTCAACAACCGACAATTCTATATCCTTTTGTTTATTACAAAATATTTCTATTTACTATTGAAATTTTTATATTATTGAGTATATATGTATTCACTGAATTATTATTTGCTGGCTAATTCTGTTTTTAGAACTCTGTTGACTAATTTTGTCATTAAACTTTTTGTTCCTCAAAATCAAAATCAACTCAATATATATTAGTATATATTTGTTGTAAAATAAATGTTAAGTTACAGTTATAGTGCTCTCACTTAAATATAACTAGATTTTGACCCGCGCTTGAAAGCGCGGAAATTTTTTTATGATTAACAATTTATATAATTGGGTTTTATTTTTATTTTAAGTATGTTTTGGTATAAAATCAGCAATCCAAAATTTGTGGTGGTAATCGTTTTGCATTAGTTTTTAGTTTCAGTTTTTATTTTTAGATCTGGTTTTAGATTTTGGTTTTTGGTTTTTAGTTTTTAAGTTTCTATTTTTGATTTTCAGCTTTTGGTTTGGAAGCGCGGAAATTTTTTTATGATTAAAAATTTATATAATTGGTTTTTGTTTTTATTTAAAGTATGTTTTGGTATAAAATCAGCAATCCAAAATTTGTGGTGGTAATCGTTTTGCATTAGTTTTTAGTTTTAGTTTTTATTTTTAGATTTGGTTTTAGATTTTGGTTTTAGATTTTGATTTTTAGTTTTTAAGTTTCTATTTTTGATTTTTAGCTTTTGGTTTGGATTTTTAGTTTTTAGATCCGCTGAGTTAGTTTGAACTAATATTACTAATAAACAAATTCCAAATAATCGAACATCTAATTTAAAACTGAAAAGATGACAACTTTAGAAAACAATTACAATAGTTTATTTTGTAAATTAACAAAAGAAAAAATATAACATGCATTTTCAGATTTTGGTTTCGAATTTTAGTCTTTAGATATGGTTTTTGGTTCTGCTTTACATTTAATTTTTTAAAAATCAGTAAATTATTTAAGAAAAATAAAATAATAAACTATTTTAAAAGTTACCATTGAAATAAAAAATACATTAACATATTTTAAAGTACATGATTTAAATAAGTGATTAATAATAGAAAATTTTGTTTTGCTAAAAATATTAATTACCTTTGGGCCTGAAAATAGTAATTAATTTTTGATCCATTAAGGTGGAAAATTTATTCAATGTTTTTTGGAGTTTTCCCTTAATACTAAGCTCCAAAACCAAAGCATATAACTTGTCCTAAAAACAAAAGTAAGCCCAAGACTTTATCTCACAAATAACCGCCGGTTTAATTTAAGTAATTCGGTTCAGTCAACTATATGGCTTATATTATTTGTAACACTCTAAAAATGGTCCAAATTTAAATGACAACTTGTATCAGTAGATAAAAAGAATGACTCTATTTTAATAGAGTAGATTATTGTTGTATACATACAAGGTTGAATTTCTAGTTTTGTCCATCCTGATGTCACATGATTCACATCTAATGAGGAAAATTATACATTGTATAATACTTTTTATTATAATGCATAACTTTATTTAGTTACAAAAAAGTAAATAACTTTTAAAAGGAAAACATGTGTAAATGTAAGCTCATGTTTATGTAGATGTAACTTTATATTTATTAATATTGTATTACCAGTTAAATTATGTAGATGTTTTTATAACTGGTTAAAGTTATATATTAGATAATATTTTTAACAAATAACAACTTTCTTAATATTGGTGTTTTTAACTAAAATTACATACAATTTAAAAAATGATATTTTTTTCTTTATTGTATACTTTCTGGTGTATTTAATAAACAGCACATAACCACAAGTTTCCCATAACAGCCTCTGTATCTAGTGAAACCTCTCGATATGAAAATGAATTAACCAAAACATGAAGCATTAACTTATTTTACAGTTAAACTTAGAAAAGTCAAATTTAGACATAAATTGAAGAGTTAGCAAACATCAAAACCATCAAAATCCAACATGTCTACGAAATAAGCATAAGAACAAATAACAGTTAAAGTCATTGAGTATATTTACTTTCATAATTCTCTTCATTTTGCATTTTCTTCTTCCTCTTTCTCAATACCTTCCTCAACCTTATCCTCCACATCACTTGGGTTTAGCTATCCAAGCTTCTCTTAGTAAGAACCCGTAAGAAAGTCAAATTATTATTATTATCTTCTGCAGGTTTTTAACGTTTCACTGTTACCAATCTTGATCAGTTTTTGACCTTCTTTAACTTCTTTTTTTTTGTCTCCACACTTGCCCTTACACTTTTCATTGCCTAACTAATAAAACTTGAAGAAGTGTGTATAGCTTCATCTTCATCCATGAAACAAACCTTCTGGAAGAACCAGACATTGTTTAAATCCGCAAGAAGTACCCATAGCCTTCCTCTTTGTGGTAAGGAGAGTGAAGAATAACGCCTAAAATCAACTGGAAAGTTTCAGAGTGATCGAAGCTTGACCTATCACCTTCTGTTTTGCACATGACTCCTAATTTTAAAGAAGGTATCATTTATAAACACCTTCACAATGTCTACAACATTGCTCTTCGAGAACCAGCAACCTCATAGAGGAGTTAAAGACGTTCTTCCAAGTGAAGCTCTTGAAATTCTCAGAAGCGATTAATTTATTGAAATGAGGAAGTTGAAATAAAGGAGCGGTGTCTTCTGAAGATGAATTCCTTGTTGTAAGAGGAGCCAAAAAAAAAAAACATTAATAAACTTGAAAATTTTAGACGTTTTCAGAAAAAGTGAACTTGAAAAAATCTTGATACCTTAAAAATGCACTCATTTAATCTAGAAGCTTCATCCCCTTGCCAACACTGCTCTGTTTGCAAGTACCTATGATCAATATCGTGTAAATAATCACATATGTATATTGGTCTATCTGAAGCTGATATCAAGAACCTCCATGGCTTGCTCTGGTTTCCCATTAAAAAAGAGCACAAGATAGTATTGTAATTGACAACATCAAACGAAACAATCATTACATCAAGAAATTATGACATTAGGATGAAAGGAACAACACCAGAAACTTGGGGAACGCAAAATCTTATTGATCTGACCAGTCCTGAAAACAATTAATCTGTGAAAAAAAACATTTCCTACAGTATTAATATTATCGGAAATTTTTTTACCATGATTAGAATCCCGTTAACCGATTAATCAATCAGAAATATAGAATCTGTAAGTAATCCATCACCTAAATTTCCTAGAATTCTGTTCTGATCTGAATGTATAAGCAATTAAATTGAAAATAAGGCTAACTTTCTCTATAATTGACGCTTTACTTTTTATGTGGTTAGGTTGCAATGGATACTAAGTTGGGAAGAAGATAATCTTGAGACCAAAGTGATTTGTTCTGCCTTGAAATGTTTGAAGTTGTTCTTTTCTAAGACTTGCTACTAATTTCTTAAAACATTAGAAGCTATAACATCAGACTTTCATAAAATGATCAGTGAAGAATGTTAAAAACAAAACCTCAAAGACAAATTATTTGAAGAATTCACGTTTGTTTATTTGAACAACCTGCATCAGATTTCATAAAGTAGTCATGGTAGGATCAGGATGAGTAGGTTGAAATCAAAACCTGAAAATGAATCTTCGATCTACCCAGACTTTAGGTACTGCTGCTTCCAATCAACCGATTCTTAAGCTGTATTAGGGATTGAAAGTGGAGTCCACAAAATTCATAATAAAGAGCCTTCTTAGATCTGCAGCAAGAAAACCATGATGTAATAAACGAATAATTGATGGAACGAAATCGTGGAGAAATTTTGATTTCGAAACCAATTTGCAAAGAGAGGAGGTAAAGAGATAGGAAGAAGATGAATCACGAGAGGATGAGAGGAGAGGAGGAGAGGAGAAATTTGACCAACCACAATACCCAGCTTGATCGATAGTGAGCCTCACAGTAAATCTCGTTTCCAGCCCAAAAAACCGAACCCAACCGAAAGGCAATATCCAGGTGGCATTGGCGTGACAAAATGAAACGCTCCTATTGGCTGATAAAAAGTGAGGACTTGAACAACTTAAAAAACTCTCATATCCTCTTTTTATTTATAGGAGATACTCTATAATTAATTTACACTAAATCGATAAAATTAATAATATCTATAAATTAATAAAATGTTTTAATTTTGGTGTAATCCCAATATTATTAATTTATAAAGATTTCACTATACCATTTGTCACCTTTGTGTTATCTCCATTACTCTACAGATACAAAATCTATACAAATCCGAAACTAATTAGCTAAATCCATCATTTTAATTCGTCGTATTCCTAAATGTGTATTTAATCTCAAACACATATTACTTAAAAATTCTTGTATTTGACAATTTTTCTGTCAACAATTAATTATGGATCAAATAATTATATTTATATATAGTAAATGAGTATTTAATTTCTTCTTTTTATTACTTCTAATTAAAACTTTGAAAGATCTTAAGATATAACACTTGTCATCTATGAATGTATTCAAATCAATCATATATAGATTGAAATATTTATAATATGCAACCCCCCTAAATATATTCAAATAATGTAATAAATATTACTTTATAAGTTCATTGACTAAGAGAACTTGAAACTTTTGTTAAACAGTATAAATAAAATCCCTAGATTAGTTCTCTTCTCTATCAAAACACACAACTGGTGATAAGAATAATCTGTAAACTCGCCAAGAAAAAAAAAACATAATCTGTAAACAGTAAAATCTGCCAGAGAGGCACATAGCTTTGCTTGGAGTCGTGTTTTACCAATTTACCCTTAATTTTCACCTTTGAAGGCAGATGTTTATACCTCAGGGGTTATACGTTGGGTAAATTCGTAAATTCGAGTATAATCGCCGATCAAAAACACAGCAACGAAAACGAAGCCTTCGATCTCTCGTCCTCTCATGGCCGTTGCTTGATTTCGATTTTTGAGCTCTTTACGTAATCTTCGAAACGATCTAATCCTCAATAATACCTCTGATTCCTGATTCGAGGTAAGGGGTGTGTTTCAGTTGTTCAACTTTTGAACTTTAATTTGGATTCTAGGGTTCTATTTTCTGGTGAATTATTGTTGGTTAGGAAGATTGTTTTCAGTTCAAATTATTATAATTGATTCAGGTTAGGGTTTGGTTTCTAATCAAAAGTGTCCAGGGACTGTTTTAGGTCGTTGATTCTTGGTTCAGTTATGATGTTTTTGTGGTAATTGAAGTGTAATTAAGTTGAAAAGCATCAATATTTATGTCTGATCAGTTCAAATTTCTACTTAAGCTTGCCATTGTGCCAAGTTGAGTAATCTATTTACTATATACATTGCAAATTAGCTGCGATTTAGGCTTGTATTTCACTGGCTATGTGATTTATAAGTGAAAATTGTAGGAAAGGTTTCAGGACCAATCAGCTGGATATTATCATATTAGGAAGGGGAAGAGTAGTTAGCATCTCTATTACTGCTTAGTTTACTTATAATTGAGGTTTGAATTTTTGTGTGTTTGAAATTGCTGATTTGGTCAATTAATGTGTTATCTTTTATTGGGTTTTACTTCTTAACTTAGTATAGATTAGTAATATCGGTATTTAGGATAATATGTTCTTAGATTCTGGCTTAAGCTCTTAATGAATATATGCTTTAAAGTATGCAATGACTGTTTGAAGAAATTGGAGTTGTTCTTCTACTTTTGGCCTTTTGAAGAGTTCGACCGTGGTATTCAAATGATTCAGTTGAATCTCTTGGTTATTTACATGAAACATGCTGGGATTTGTTTGTCTTTCAAGTAGCGACACATATACCATTCTCATGGCAAAGACTTGTGGCGTTTACTGATGTTTATGCTCCATTTGTCACATTGCAGGTGCACACTCAATACATTATTTGGGAGCTGAATAATTAGCATTTATGTGCTACTGCTTGCCATACTCCACTGTGTATTTTGTATTTATCAATAAAACATAAAGACTTTCGAGAGCTGAGGGAATGTCAGCACCTGGGAAGTTTGATTATTCTTCCGCTGCGCTAGATAGGCCTCCATACAGATCAAACTTTGGTTCACAGATGGAAAGATCAAGTAGCTTTCGTGAGTCCATGGAACATCCTGTCTCATCTCATCCAAACATGTTGAGGGGCACTTCACCAATAGCACAAACCGATGTAACAAATTTCTTTCAGTGTTTGCGTTTTGATCCTAAGGTGGTTGCCGCAGATCACAAGTCTATTCGTCAAGGTGACTTTAAGCGGCATGCTAATATTGCTCTTGGAATACAAGGAGATGAGTCTTCTAGTGTAGCTCTGAAAGGGAAGTCCGTTCCATCTCCTATACCAGAAGAGATCAAAAGGCTAAAGGCTGGCCTGCGCGAAAATAATGTCAAGGCCAGGTAATTTAACTACCACAAGTTAGTTAGTTGTGTTTGAAGTACTCTTTTGGCTCATTTACCCTTTTGGTCACAGGGAGCGCGTAAAAATTTTCAACGAAGCTTCTTCTGTGTTTAACAAGTTTTTCCCAAGTGTGCCTACAAAGAAGAGGTCTCGACCAGGAGGGTTTTCAGGTGAGCGCTCTGGTGAACGCTTGGTATCAGGATCAGGCCTAGGTAAAATGGGCATACAGGGTCAGACGACTCAGACCCTGGCTGGTGGTTTTGAGCTTGACCAGCAGAAGTTGGATGAACGACCTAATACTGGCGTTCCAAATAAGCGAACACGTACTTCCGTGGTAATTCCTGACTTTTTTTTTTTTGACATAACTTCCTTTAGTGATAATGTATTATTTACCCGTACCGAGTGTTTTAGTTGATATCTTGAACAAGTAAGCGTCATATGCTTTACTGCACTTTTGTGTCCGGATTTTTGTTCCATGCTTCTGCTTACTGGAAAGTGAATTGTTTGAACAACTCAATGGTGAAAAATGGACACTGGTCACCAATTGTAGTTTTGGATAAAGTATAGAAACTTCGTTACTTGAAGCAATTTGCTACCAAAAGTAGTAATTTTCATTTATGCTGAATTGCTTGAAAATTTAAGTGTTAGATAAAGTCTTTTTATATTCAGTAGTACTTTTATGACCTGAATATATTTGATACGATGAAACTAATTGTTTTAAATTTGATAGAAGTTTGTAAAAAATTGCATTTGATGTTATTTTCTAAATTTAGGTTTTTATAACAAGTAGGTCATTATTGCTTCTGAAAAACCTTGAATCTCTTTATCTTGTGGTGCAGATGGATGTTCGAAGCAATCCTATTGTTCGACAGTCAGCTGTTGTAGACAGAGATAAAGAAACAATGCGGCTGGCAAATGAAGATCGAACTTCAGCTGGTGGTGATGGTTGGGAAAGGTCAAAGATGAAGAAAAAACGCTCATGTATTAAAACGGACTCTCATCCTAACCTGGCTGCAACTAAAGTGGTTGATGGTTATCGTGATTTGAGGCAGAGCACACAACATAAGTCGATGGGTGACTCCCGGACGAGATTAAATGGTGACTCGAACATGTTAAGGTATGACCTGTTGACTGTTGTACACGATGGCTTTTTGGTGCTGTTTTAAGATAGTGTCCATTGCTCTGATACTCACTATCCTCTTCTGTTGATTGTTGCCATGTTCATAGAGGTGTGTTCTCAGAATTACTTTGCTTGGATGTACTTAGCTAGCGTACATTATTTGTAGGAAAATAAGCATAGGTGCTAATATCATGAACTTCGATTAATTTCTCTTCACTCTCTCTTTAGCTGCATGATTTTATCTGAACTAATAGAACTATGTGCTTGATTGATGAAACACGCTTGATTCAGATGATTATTTAATCTATTGAAGTGGGGCAGATTAGGGTTCAATGGTTTAAAGTATGCTGGGATCCTTCCACTTCATCTAACTGATAACTTTGTTGTGTTGTACTTATTTATTTGCTCACCTCCCGACTCCTGTCGAGCAGCTGGATTCTGTCTATATGTTAAAATCTCCTGTTTTGAAATATATATTTCGTAGGCAAGCGGCTTGCAATGGAACTTCTGGATATGTTAGATCTGATAACCTCGCTCCGCAGACGAGCTTTGCTGGGCATTCCCCACGGCCAGGGATCGATTCTGATCATAATTCGTTGTACACTGAGAAGAGAGAACGCTCTATTGGTTCGGATAAGGAAAGAGTGAATCTAAGGGATGTCAACAAGTATGTGTTATACCCATAATCACACATTTTAAATCTTTTTATCATTCACACTCACCATGATTATAAGATTTCACCATTTCATCTTTCTGGTGTCATAGCCACTGTCGTTTGCTGATCATTATTTAATGTACTTATTTTTCTGTTGGGTTCTTTGAAGGTCCAATATTCACAATGAATTCAATTCCTCAAGTCTGGTTTCAAACACAAAACCAAATGCTTCAGTTCGGGGACCCAGATCGGGATCAGGGTTACCTCCAAAACTGTCTCCAAGACTCCACAACACTCCGTCCCCAAGTGACTGGGATATCTCAGGCTGTACGAATAAGCCTCCAACCCCACTTACACATCGGAAGCGTATGACATCAAATCGGTCTTCGTCACCACCTGTCACTCAATGGGCCAGTCAAAGACCACAAAAGATATCCCGTACAGCAAGAAGGACAAATTTAGTCCCGATTGTTTCTAATAAGGATGAAGCCTACTCAGATAGTATTTCAGATGGTGGCTGCAGTGAAACTGGGTTTGGATTTCATAAACGCTCGCCAGCTGCTTCTCCTCAGTTGAGACTGAAAGGTGAAAACAGCTTTTCCACAGCAGCTTTGTCAGAAAGCGAAGAATCTGGTCCCCCTGAGATCAAGTCTAAAGACAAGGGGAAACAGTCTGATGAGGTTGATGGGAAAGCTGCACAGAATATTCCGAAAGCATCTATTCTTGCTTTACAATCAAGAAAAGGTAGCAAGCCTGCCTCTGGTGAAGAGATTGGGGATGGTGTGAGAAGGCAAGGAAGGACGGGCCGTGGCTTTTCTTCCACAAGGTCTCTCAACCCAATGGGTGTAGAGAAACTTAAGAATGTTGGAACAGCGAAACAGCTTCGCAATGCAAGAACTATCTTGGACAAGAGTGAAAGGTAGGGGCCGTTCTTGTTTTACACGTAGCATCTAATTTACTTTCTTTTATGTGTGTGGAGTCTGTTACCAAAAAAAAAATGTGTGTGGAGTTTTTTTTGGACTCCATGGTGTTAATCTCATACATTGCTTTGTGAGTTCCTTGCAGTAAGGTTGGTCGTCCACCAACTAGGAAACTATCTGGTCGCAAGACTTACGAACGTCAGAGAGCTACGGCAACAAATGCTTCACCACTAGATTTTCAAGGTAAAATAAGTTCAGTCTAAAAATAATTTACACTATTGTCTGGATTTATATTTGTTGTGTTCCTTTATTTATGGATTTATTACGTTTCTTAGCCGGTTCAGATGATGGCTATGAGGAGCTACAAGCGGCTGTTAACTCGGCAGTAAATTTTGGTAAGACACTGTTTCCTCATTGACTCTTAGGTTGTATACTCAACTTTTGTTTCTGGACTGAATTGTCTTGTCATTGATGCAGCCCAGAACTTTCCCAGCTCTTTCTGGAAGCAAATGGAGCGCTACTTTTGCTTTATATCTGATGATCATATCAATTTCATGAAACACGAGGTGAAACTTTTTACTTCATTCTCAGATCTCATAGTTATGGATTTGACAGATATATATATCTATATTGGGTCATAACTATTCACACCTGACATCCTGAAGTAATACTGTAATAGTCTAGTTGGTTTCTTTTTCTGGCTCAAGTCTAGTTGGGTAGGAATGTGCTACAGGGAAATTAGGGTTTGGATTTATATTTGGAAATGAGTAGCAACAATTTCACTATCCGTTGCTCCCTACGTATTTATATGCATGCCACTAATGTAAAGGTAAAGGGAAAAGATAAATCCCAAATAAGTAAAAATTGGTGTCAACTGTCTGTTAGATCTGTTAAAATACGTGATTTGGTAGATATCAATAATTGTGGCGTTACGGAAGCTAATCGGAGCTCTAAGCATACTTCTTTTTTCCCAAATTTTCAGGGAGAGCTCTGCTCCGTGGGTCCTTCACCCGTGCTGACATCCTCTGACTTTGATAGCCGTGATTTATATCCTGAGGAACTTCCAAAGAGCAGGGTGGATTCCAAGGCTTCCCCACTTTACCATAGATTGCTATCAGCTTTGATCTCTGAGGACTCGATGAGTATAGATGAAGATCTACATGTTGATGGATTTGGGGCGATGCATGATCCTGATGACGACTCAGAATTCAGAGTTCTGAATGATAATTATGAATCAGAAGATGATGGGTCTGCAATTCTGTTCAATGGTTTTAATAAGTCGGCCTACCACTGCAATGGCAAATTTCTAGATCATTCACCCATTGACTTGTCAGACATTCCGTACGATAAATTGGGGATAGATGAAAAGATTTATCTGGAAGCTCAGTCTATTGGAATATCCTTAGAACCAATGGTATATAGTCTAGCATTTTAGTTATTGAGAAACTTGTTACGGCTATCTACTTTTTGCTGAAGTTTCTTGTGTGTTTCATACAGCCTAGTATCTCAAACGTGGAGGATGAAGGAATCGTTGACGAAATAAAAAAATTGGAGGAGGCCATCTGCAAGGAGGTCTCTTTCTCATCAAATATTGATTTCTTGTCACCCTTGCGGGTTATTTTATAGTTTATTCTGACGTTTCTTAAGCAACCCTTGTTAAAGGACAAAAAGCAATATGTGCATGTCTACTGTCTACATCTTTTGATCGTCTCTATGTTACTTTTTTCAGGGTTCTAAGAAGAAAGAGATGGTGGATAGGCTAAAAAAACTTGCCATAGAGATGAAAGAAATTCAAGAGAGGTATGAATTTTCCCTTACTAGGCTTTTTGTGCTCGCCTTTGTGGATTTGGATTATGATCTGACAGTTTTGATCTGTACTATCCTTTACATAGGGAGCTTGATCAGCTTGGTTATGATAAACTCATCGAGATGGCATATGAAAAAAGCAAGGTAAACTTACTGTCCCTAGATAGGCCCATATTCATATTCACTTATCTGCTTTAACTCCAAGGTTCTTGGTTGGTAAATCCGTCTGGTTTCTTTTACAGGCAAGTCGGCGTCATCACACGGTTGTTGGAAAGAATTCAGCTAACAAGATATCAAAGCAGGCTGCATCCGCTTTTGTTAAAAGGACGCTTGAACGATGCCGTCAATACGAAGAGACAGGCAAAAGCTGCTTCAGTGAGCCTGAAATTAAGGATGTGTTCATTGCGAGGTTGTCAACAGCTGAAAATTCTCTTGCGGACAAGGAGGATAATCCGTCGACTTCAAGTACGATCTGTTTCTTAAAAATAAATTAAAATCTCTTTTAAATATATATCCGCTCTGCTAAATTGTATCCCTATGCCTTTTCCCTGACAGCACCCATTGGCTCACAGCCAAGCCCTTCGTTGGGAGGCATTGGGCAGAGCTCGGAGAACTATGAGAACTGTTCTGATGCTCAACCATTTGAAAATGCTTTACTAGAGCAAACAACAGGGAGAGAAGATTCAGTTTGGTCCGATAGGGTCAAGAAGAGAGAGTTGCTGCTTGATGATGTTGGTATTGGGACAAAACTCTCAAGTAGTACAAAGGGAAAGAGAAGTGAGAGGGACAGAGATGGGAAAGGGCATGCTTCATCTAGAAGCGGGACCAATAAGATCGGCCGGCCTTCCCTGTCCAACGCCAATGGTGAAACAAAACCGAAGCAGAAAACAAATCAGATATCTTCATCTGTTAGGTCCCCGGAGCAACCCAACGCACCATTACCTGAACCAAACAGCGTGCATGATAATTTGGAGGAGGATACAGAGCCCATTTTCGACTTCTCTCAGCTACAAATACCAGATAACTTAGGAGGTTCAGAGTTTGATGGGCAACCAGGTGATATTAGCTCCTGGTTTAACATGGATGATGACGAAGACTTAGATATTTTGGAGCTTGGAGTACCAATGGATGATCTCTCAGGGCTGAATATAAAGTTTTGAGGTTACCTATCCCTCTCACTCTATATATGTATAGTCTTGTTGGTTATACTAGTTAACAACAAAAGAAAGGGAATAAAGGTAAAAGAAAAGTTTTGCTTCCTTGGAACGCTGGGGAATGGGTTATTGGGATGTTAGCTCCAGAAAAATTAGGTCATATATAGATTCTTTACTTCTTCTTAGGGTTCTATTCTCTGATTTCTCGGGTGAAACTCTTTATTATCTTGATGGATGATTGTAGTTTAAGCTTCCGGCTGTAAAAAAGCTTTTGTTGGCAGGAAGTGATGTTGTAATGATATATACAAATATAAATGGAGTCTCCTTTGATCTTTGTTTTCATAACCTCAGAACCATACCTTCTCTGTCTGTACATATAGATTATATGCTTCTTAATAAATTTGAGTTTTTCCTTCCATTTACAAGGTTACTGTGTATGCTCTTTAGTTTTTACGATCATTTGTGTATGTAAAGGTTATTTGAGCTCCTATGACTAAGATGGATCATCATCCTTATACACATGCACGTTCTGGTCGCTTATGGGCCTGATTTTAAACTGGAACATATTCTAACACTCATTATATGTCTTCTCGAATAAAAATGTCACAACTTCAGAACTGTTTGAGGATTTAGTTTTACCAAATGCCCTCTAGTTTACGATGCCTAACGCTTTTTCAATAATTGCAGTGAATCACAATGCAAAAAACGTGGCGGGAAAAATCGGGTTTTGAGTCCGGACATGTTACTGTTGCTTATCTCAAGAATTTGATTCAATCTTTAGCCACAAGTTTCACATACTTCCCATCAACCGTGAATCTTGAGCTGGAGTTCACCTGCGAGTAAGAAAAAACAAAACAAAAAACTCTTGATGTCCGATTTGTTTAGTGTTATGCCTGAATCCTCAAGAGATTCTAGAACGAGCTTCTTCAGTTTCTGTTGATGTAAGATGTCCGCCCTGAATTAGTCGCTGACGTAGTTGCTGAAGCAGACGTCGTGTTGAGTGGTGAAGACCATATGAAGTCAAGATGCTGAGCTGGAGTCGTGTAGACTTGGAGAGCAAAGGTGTATCTTGAAGAAAAGGCAAGAGCAATAAACTTAGAAACAAGTTTATGACTTAATGGAAAGAGGAATAAGTGCATTCCAAGAAAATGAAAGTTGCACTTAATATTATGGAAGATGTCCATATTGTAATCTTTGGAGACTAGGGTTTCGGGAACGTGGAGCATAACTATAAGATAGATATGGTGGCGTCTGTAGAGAGACAGAGACACAGAGGCTGATCTTTGATAAACCCAGAGAAGGGTTCATCGTGATTTGTAACAGAAAGGGAAGAAGGATAGAGGAAGAGCAGAGATGAGAAGAGAAAGAGGAAGAAAGAAAGCTTGAGGAACAATCCTCTGTTTTGATTATGATCGTATTTGATAAAACATTACAGTAGAGAGTTCAGAGTAATATAAAGAAACTAATGGGCTTAAACACTAGTAAACGAGACAGTTAAGAGGCCCTGCGAATTGGCCCAAGTCCTCAAGTGGACTGCAACAAACACCACTTCCATCCTTATCATTCTCGCAACAGTGTTGTAATCCTTAGTTCTGAGCATTTGATTCACATCTGGTGTAAAATCCGAACTGCAAACACAAGGGATAGACTTGTTCCTGACGAAAATATGCACAACAGCCCGCTGCTCCGGGGGTCTTGAAGAATGAAATACTTCATAGAGGAGAGAAGATACCATCATTCCTTCCATCAGATTTTTCCTTTCAATACGAGAACTTGAAGCTAGCTTGGACGTTAAAATGGGTTCTGGTGGCCTTGGTAACTGAAATCATCCATAGACAACTCTCACTTCAGAGAACA
Organism: Eruca vesicaria subsp. sativa; assembly: GCA_932364175.1. Classification (NCBI taxonomy): domain Eukaryota; kingdom Viridiplantae; phylum Streptophyta; class Magnoliopsida; order Brassicales; family Brassicaceae; genus Eruca; species Eruca vesicaria. The sequence goes on from CAKOAT010053489.1 coordinate 53,614, forward strand.
TGGCTCATGGCTCACTTCCCATACTAACGCTTTGTAGCCCATGGCTCCTACTATCAGTCTCAGTCATCAGCTCTTCAAGATTCTTAACAATGTCAGGGTCAATCTCCTTCTTCAACACAAGCAACTTGTTAACATGTTTTGTCTCTGTCACTGCAATTTTCTCAGATGGCTCATTAGGTCCCTGAGATTGATTCACTGCCTCAATCACTATATCCACAAGATCATTCCTCTCGTGTCTTGATTCCAGCTCACAACTAAATTCATCTTTTTCACCAGGCTCCCATAAGCGTCGACTAATGGAAGGTGGCTTCATAAGCAAAGTTGTCGTTAACCACCCTATCCCTTTCTTCACACTTTTTGAGAATCTGAAACTGCAAAAACCCTGTCTCGTAAGCAACACTACTATCTTCTGACCCTTCTTCACTAGCTTATGAACACTGACTGATTCCTCAGAATGATTTACTCCATTGTTCAAGTGAGCCACTGAACCTCTTGAAGCTTTCTTCACCTTGTACTTTTTCTGACCATCATAACGCTCTGTGGGTCTAAACGACCTTTCTACCATGGTTCCTTGTAACTTAACTCCTTTACTGATGCCTGTCCTCACCCATGTCAACGTAACAGACCCGTCGCCATGTGATTCCTTCTTCCAAGCTTTGAACTTACATCTTCGCTGACTCCCACTTTTTAACCTGACCTTATGAAACCAATGTTGACCACTTTGATAGAGCTTTTCACTGCTCTTATACTTGCTCGGTTTCTAAAATTCAGACACCAATAATGTCTCATCCTGCAAGGACTCCATCTCAGCATCATTATCATCATCTTCTACCGTCTTAACTTCCTCGGCAAAGATACTTTGATCGCATATCAACATATCAACATGTCCATCTATATCCATAGGAGCAAGAGAAGTAAACCCATACCGAAATAGATGAGTCTCTCGCTTCACTCCTGTATCAAAAATCTGCCTTTTTTCCAAACAGATCTGCATATAATCCTGTGGATTTCTATAACTTTGAGATTCTAGGAACATTCCAAAGCTCGTACAAGCTTGCGCAAGCTTCACCTGTGTTGTTCTCTTCTTCCGATGGTGTTGTTTCTTCATTCCCACACTCTTCACACCCAATCGCAAGGAGTTTGTTGATTTCTCCAGTTTCTGGGTAACCCACGGATCGCGGTTTCCCATCATCCACCGTCTTTTTCGTTTCTTAAACCTTGCCTTGTGGTAAATTAACTTGATCGGGATCTTTGTGAGCCTGATACCTCTGTTGATCTTGAGATCTTCAAACCTCTTAGGAATAAAAGTGTTATGAGCTTGAGATTCACCATACCTCAGCTTCAGAAACTCCTCACGCAGTTTCTGACTGTCCCGTCGAAGCTCCTCACGCAAGTTTTGATCCACTTGTCTAGCAGACTCTTCCTTATGCCGGATTTCGTCTTTAGCTTTCCATTTCTCCATTAGCGCTATCAACTCATCCATCGATTTTGAGTTCAATGTTGAATCCGGAAACGCAACGTCGAGAGGATGACTGTGCTCTGATACCATTGATAAACCCAGAGAAGGGTTCATCGTGATTTGTAACAGAAAGGGAAGAAGGATAGAGGAATAGCAGAGAAGAGAAGAGAAAGAGGACGAAAGAAAGCTTGATGAACAATCCTCTGTTTTGATTATGATCGTATTTGATAAAACATTACAGTAGAGAGTTCAGAGTAATATAAAGAAACTAATGGGCTTAATCACTAATAAACGAGATAGTTAAGAGGCCCTGCGAATTGGCCCAAGTAGATAGCATGAGTCGTATCAATCTTATAGAGAGAGAAAAATCTCTTAAGGTGTTCTTGGGTCGTGCTGAAGCAGAGACTGAAGTACTTGACGGCAGAGAGACATAAGTGAGTAGCTTAGGAATCCTTCAGTGACGTGTGTTAGGGTGTTAATACTAGACGTGTAAAGCTGAATAAACAAGGTCTTGTAAGATTGTTTAAAGGAGATTTCTAATAAAGCTATTGGTGTTTTGTCTCTTGAGTTATCTTCTGCATTACTATATTGTGGTGTCATCTTTGCACTTACAATTGGTATCAAAGCCGGGCACCTAAGTTATCGGTGTAATCCTGAAGGTGAAGATGGACACGATTGTTACGATGCAGAAGACAATCATGTTGAATGCGGGCCAGTATGGTCATTAGAAGGCTCGAATGAAGCAGATGATTCGAGGAATCAATGAAGATGCGTGGACAGCTGTGGAGATTGGTTGGGAGGAGCCTACCATAGTCATAGGAGATGAGAAGAAGCCCAAGACAAAAGAGGATTGGTCAGAGGTAAAACGCAATGCATCAAAATTTAATGCAAAGGCGTTATCGGTGATTTTTGGAGCTGTTGAAGCAGAGCAGTTTCAGCTGATTCAGGGGAGTACTTCAGCTAAAGAGGCGTGGGAGATCCTGCTGAATTCGTTTGAGGGAGATGAGAGTGTCAAGAGGACACGCCTAGATCATCTTGGGTAGCAGTTTGAGAATCTCTGATGGTCTGATGTTGATTCTGCGGCGAGCTCTAGTGCCAAACTCAGTGCTATGGCGCATGAAGCATTTGTACTTGGGAAGAAGTACAAGGAGAATAAGCTGGTAAAGAAGTTACTACGCTGTCTTCCAAGGAAGTTTGAAGCTCACAAGGCAGTCTTGCAGATGACTACAAACACGGATGAGCTCAAGTTTGATAAGCTTGTGGGTATGCTGAAGGCACAAGAGATGGAGACAGACAGTAGTTCAGTCTCTACGTCAGGCAGTGCGCCAGGGAGTATAGCACTTGCAGCTGACAAAGATGGTGATAGATTCCAGAAGCTTGAAGATATTGTGGGTATGTTGGCTAGGAATTTTGGTAGGGCCACAAACTCCTCTGGTGGGAGGAATCAATATGGTCGTCAAGGAGGTGATCGTGGCAATTGTAGAAGAGATGCTATCAAGTGTTACGAGTGTGAAGGAATTGGTCATGTGAGGGCTGATTGTCCTATGGCACAACGAAAGGAACTTAAGTGTTCTGAGTGCAGAGGTGTTGGACACACAAGGCGTGAATGTCCAAACTCAAAGAAGGGAAAAGAAGCTCAGTCGTCTGATGATTCAGAGTCTGAAGAAGATGATAAGGCGATGAAGAATATGGTTGCATTTGGTGCACACAAAGAGGGAGCTAGTGAATCCTCGGTTTCAGATTGCAGTACAGATGATGAGGAGTATCACGTGCTGCGCAACAAGTGGTTGGAGCTCAAGGATGAGAATCTGAGATGGGAGAGTGCGGCTCAGAAGCAAAACGAGTTGCTTGAAGAACTTCGTGAATAACTTGCGGCTGTAGAAGAGAAGAATGAGTCTCTTGAAGAGGAAGTTAGCAAGCTGAGAAGAGTTGCTACTGGTGAAGAAGAGAGAGCCAGGACGCTGGAACGTGATTTGGCTGAGAATCACAAACAGATCAGAATGCTTAATAGTGGATCCAAGGAGTTGGATAAGATACTCTCAATGGGACAACCAGCCAAGGCGAATTGGGGACTGTGATACCAAGGAGCTGAGAGTACTGGCGTACAAAAGAAGGGGTGGTCAAAGTTCGTGCGAGGGAGCACTTCAAAAAGTGAAGCCAAAGATGTTCGTCAGGAAGTATGTCGGAACGTACGGCAGGAAGTTCTACAGCGCGTGGCTGTGAGTAACAAGCCGAAAGTGGTACATCAGTGCAGCAACATTAAGGTCAGACATGAGGTTCTGAAGCATGGTTGTGCATCTGATACAAGGAAGGAGACTGATCGGTGCATCAGCAACTGTGTCAGGCCCAAGAAAAAACAACATAGGATGTGCTGTTGGTTCTGTGGGAAGATTGGACACAAGAAGGTGGAGTGTTTTGCTCGTGAGAAGAGCAGAAACATGGCCAAGAAGGTGAACAAGACGTTCATGAAACCCAAGAAGGTTGAAGAGGTGTTCTTAGCTAAGAGTGGCTTATTTGATGAGGTCAAGAAAGGGACATCAGAAGAAGGGTGCAGCTCTAGTGAGAGTGATCTTGAGGTTGATCAAGAACCATCAAGTGTGGAGCCAGGACACGGAGTTGTTTGTGGTTCAAAGGGGAAGGAGATCGAAGTGCGTCAGGAAGTGATTCGAGATGATCTTCAGGAGGGTGATAGTGAAATCACTCCCAGACAATAGCAACGAGTGCAGAGGGCACTCGGTGTGGATGAGGAGGGGCTCATGGTCAAGGAGACGACGCATGAAGGAAGCCAAGTCCTCAACGGAAGTGGGTCGAAAGGTAGTTCGATAGATGAGTCAGATCGTGATGCAGTACTTGTAATCTATTCCGCTGCAGCAGGGGCTGTATCATGATTACTGTGATGGAAGGCTTGACATCTAAGCATCTGTGTTTTAGATTAGTATGCAATCAAGCAGGGGGAGAAGTGGTGACGTTCTGGTCCAAGGAGTGCATATCTCACGGGGGAGAAGAGCATGGTGGTGGACGTCCTAAAGTAGATGGTGCTTATCTCATGGGGGAGAAAAGCATGGTGTGGTGCACATCTGGTGGGGGAGAAAAGCACATTTGGTATGGAAGGTTCCAAGTAAGGAACGTGGTTGTTGAACCAGAAGAAGGTTGTGCTTGATCGGCACACAAAGCTAAAAGGGGGAGATTGTTGATGTAAGATGTCCGCCCTGATGTAGTCGCTGACGTAGTTGCTGAAGCAGACGTTGTGTTGAGTGGTGAATACCATGTGAAGTCAAGATGCTGAGCTGGAGTCGTGTAGACTTGAAGAGAAAGGGTGTATCTTGGAGAAAAGACAAGAGGAATAAACTTGAGAAACAAGTTTATGACTTAATGGAAAAAGGAATAAGTGCATTCCAAGAAAAGGAAAGTTTCACTTAATGTTATGGAAGATGTCCATAGTGTAATCCTTGGAGACTAGGGTTTCGGAAACGTGGAGCATAACTATAAGATAGCTATGGTGGCGTCTGTAGAGAGACAGAGACACAGAGGCTGATCTTATAGAGAGAGAGAGAGAGAAGCTCTTAAGGTGTTCTTGGGTCGTGCTGAAGCAGAGGCTAAAGTACTTGACGGCAGAGAGACATAAGTGAGTAGCTTAGGAATCTTTCAGTGACGTGTGTTAGGGTGTTAACACTAGACGTGTAAAGATGAATAAACAAGGTCTTGTAAGATTGTTTAAAGGAGATTTCTAATAAAGCTATTGGTGTTTTGTCTTTTGAGTTATCTTCTGCATTACTATATTGTGGTGTCATCTTTGCACTTACAGTTTATTCATCTTCAATTTCCATTTTCCTTCTGTATCAACTACCAAATACACAGAAGTGTTACATACATTGCAGTTTAGTCGAAATACATACAGATTTCAAAGCCGATGTGATCAACTTCTTCCAGTTGATTTTCTTATCATGATCCTGCTTCTTCGTTTTCTTTACTTCACCTCTTTTTAATTCCTCGGATTGAACTACCACTCCATTGTTTCCCATTTCAACTAAGGTCTCTCTAGCTTTCTCTTTTTCTCAACATTCGAGGGGACAAGTGTTGACTTAAGCTTGAAGTTAACTTAGGTTACAAGTTATTCTAATGAGTTTTAGGAAAATATCCTAGAGTTTAGGATTAGAGAAAAGGAAAACATGTTTTACCTAATGAGTTTAGGAAATCATGTATCCTATATAAGAAGATACTATGATACGATATAATGTGTGAATTGTGAGATTGAGAGAGCTTTAGTTTTTGTGTTAAGTTTTCTAAAGCCATAAAGTGTTCTTGAGTTTGAGATAACAAGTTCTTGTGTTTATATCGTTGAGTACGATATTGGCTTGATTTAGAGCAACTAAGAAACAAGTGACGAGATAAAGCTATGGGGGATATAATCGCAACAACGAAGACGAAGGATAGAGTTCCATTGACAATATAATGTCCAATGCTCACTACCGTAAACTACACGATATGGAGTATGAGGATGAAAGTGGATCTCCAGGTGCATAAGGTCTGGGAAACAATAGATCCAGGAGGAGAAGACTTTGATAAAAATACCTTGGCGCGAGCACTTCTCTTCCAATCAATTCCAGAAACCCTACATTTGAATGTTGGGAATCTTGAAAACGCAAAAGAAGTGTGGGAAGCAATCCAGGCATGTGGGAGCTGATAGGGTACGTGAGGCAAGACTACAAACTCTTATGGACGAGTTCGGAAGAATAAAGATGAAAGAAACATATACAATAGATGAGTTCTCAGGGAAGTTAGCAGAGATCAACTCTAAATCTACAGCCCTAGGAGAAACTATTGATGAAGCTAAGCTTGTAAAGAAGTTCTTGAGAAGTCTTCCAAAGAAAAAAATACATCAGTATCATTGCTGCAGTTGAACAGTTTATGGATTTGAATACAACAAGCTTTGAGGAGATCGTTGGAAGACTAATGAAGAGAGAGTCCAAGATGATGATCAACAAGAAGATCTGGGAAAACTTATGTATGCTAATATGGAGTCTCAAGGTCATCAAGAAAGCTATGGTAGAGGAAGAGCTCGATTCAACAATAGGGGTAGAGGACGAGGATGTTACAGTGGCCGCGGTGACTGGAAACAGACAAACGACTGGAAACAAGGGAGAGATACATCCCGAGTGGTGTGTTTCCGGTGTGATAAGGTAGGGCACTATGCTTATAACTGTCCTGATCGGTTGCGTAAACTCCAAGAAACACAAGAAACTGAGAATGATATCACACATGAAGCAGACGACTTGATGATGCATGAGATTGTCTTTCTTAATGAGAAGAATGTCTTGCCAAGCAAGTTTGATACACAGTCAGAGTGTGCTAATGTCTGGTACATAGACAATGGGGCAAGTAATCATATGACAGGGAACACAGAGTTCTTTTGCAAGATGGACGAGAGACAATCACAGGAAAGGTGAGGTTTGGAGATGATTATAGAATAGATATTAAAGTCAAGTGATCAATACTTTTAATCACAAAGGATGGCAAGAAGAAGATCTTGACATATGTATATTTTATTCATGACCTGAGGAGTAATATCATCAGTCTCGGTCAAGCCACTGAGTCTGGTTGTGATGTTAGGATGAAAAGTGACTACCTAACGCTATATGATAGAGATGGGAACTTATTGGTGATATCAATAAGGTCAAGGAATCGCCTGTATAAGATAACAATGGACGTTGAGAGTATGAAGTGTCTTCAGTTAACCGGGATTAGTGACTTGGCTCTTTGGTACGCAAGGTTTGGACATGTTAGTATAGAAACTATGAAGTCAATGATGAGTAAAGAGATGATCAGCGGCATGCCTAACATATCAGTGGAGAAGGAGACATGTGCTTCATGCCTTATGGGAAAGCAAACAAGAGCATCGTTTGCAAAGGCTAGTACGTACCGTGCATCACAAAAACTTGAGTAAATCCATGGGGACCTTCGTGGACCAATTTCACCACCAACAGCAGGAAGAAGCAGATATATATTTGTCCTAATTGATGACTATTCACGCTACATGTGGACCATCTTAAGATAAAAGTGAGGCTTTTGAGAGGTTTAAGAGATTCAAAGGGAAAGTTGAGCAAGAAACATGAGCTGCGATCAAAACTCTACGAACAGACAGAGGTGGTGAGTTCACCTCTCAAGAGTTTAAAGTCTTCTGCAACGATCATGGAATAAAGCGTCATCTCACTGCACCATACTCTCCACAACAAAATGGAGTAGTTGAGAGACGAAATAGAACCCTAATGGAGATGGTGAGAAGCATTATGAAAGAGGAAAAAAGTGCCTAACTACATGTGGGGAGAGGCGGTAAGGCACTCAACATATCTAATCAATAGAGTTGGGACTCGAACCTTGAAGCTACAAACACCATACGAGTGTTATAAAGATAAGAAACCAAATGTTGGTCACTTATGTGTGTTTGGTTGTGTATGTTATGCTAACAGTGAAGCTCCTCACCTCAAGAAGTTGGATGATAGATCAAGAGAGTTAATACACCTTGGAACAGAACCATGATCAAAGGCTTGTAGGTTGTATGATCCTAAGTTCAGAAGGATAGTAGTTAGCAGGGTTGTTTTCTTCATAGAAGACAAGATGTGGAACTGGAACACATCAGGAAGTGAGTCTTGTGATGAGATCAAAGAGATCACGTTTTCCAATCCACACAGATGAAGCTGAAAAGAATGAGAATTCACAAGAAGAAGATGGTGCTAGTGATACTGAGTCCTTCAAGGAAGAATAAAATAGTGATATTAATGAGTCTGAAACTGAGCTCCAGCCACTAAGAAGATCAAGCCGGAAAATTGTGAAACATTGCTACTTAGATGACTATATCTTAGTAGCCGAGTTCCTTGAAACAGAGAGAATGCTTCTATTAGTGAATGAGGAGCCATGGGATTGGAATGAGCCAAAACATGACTAAGTCTGGTGTGAAGATGAGATTACTTCAATCAGAAAGAATAAGACTTGGACACTCGTTGATCTTCCCTTAGGGTGCAAAGAAATTGGTTTAAAGTGGGTCTTTAAGATAAAGCGCAATGCAGATGGAAGTATTAAGAAGTTCAAGGCTAGGCTTGTTGCTAAAGGTTATGTACAACGACATGGCTAGACTTTGAGGAAGTCTTCGCTCCTGTTGCGAGAATAGAAACTGTGAGAGTTATCATTGCACTAGCTGCTTCCAATAGCTGGGAAATTTATCATCTAGACGTCAAAACGGCATTTCTCCATGGAGATTTAAATGAAGAAGTGTATGTGTCTCAGCCTGATGGCTTCAAAGTAAAATTCAGTGAAGATAAGGTGTGGACGAAGCTGTGGTTCAGGTTGTCGAAACAATGCAGCAGGTTCAACAAAGTAATGTTGGGATTACAAGGTTGATAAAGCAGGGAGTGAGTTGGAGGTTGAAATAACAGGAGCCGAGCAGGAGGTTGGAAAAGTAGGGACTGAGTTGAAGGTTGTCAATGGTAACTCGACAACATCAGGAGAAATTGGTAAGGAAGCTTTAAACTCAGAAGGTGTGCATCGGGAAATAAAGAGTTGGAAAAGAATCATGAAACAGAGTCAGACCATCACACAGAGGCAGGTGATGGAAACGCAGGGGATTCAGATTTGAAACATGTCTCTCCTTCAAAGTTCGGAACATCAGGTGGTAAAGATCATGTTCACCATCACGTTTTGCGGTTTTAGCAATGGAAACCGGCGAAGCTGATACAGAAGAAGGAAATGATAGCAATATCATTGAGAAAGATACCGAGGAGGGTGAGATTCCTCTTGATCCAACAAAATAAGTTGTTGAAGAAGATGAAGTTAATTCATAGGACATAAGGGGAATGGGAAAGTTGAAAAGAGAGAAGAGAGAATTCTCCGCTCAGCTGTTCCAAAACCATCTCGTGGTACTACTCATAGAATCGCTCTTTTAGCACAAAGGACATTGTCCCAAGTGTTGGAGAAAAAAAGAGGAATCAAAAGAAAAACTAATCATGTCAGGCTTCTTCTGGAATGTTCGAGGTTTTAAAAAAAAAAAGAAAAAAATATTATGTTGTAAAAAAATGGATCAGGGAGCAAGACTTTAAGTTTGGTGCTCTGCTGGAAACAAGAGTTGAAGAGGGAAGGAGTCAGAGGTTATTTCCTTCAGTGTTTGGTAGCTGGTCTATGTTATCTAACTATGAGTATAATCACTTAGGTCGTATCTGGTTGGTGTGGCGATCCGATGTAAGAATAACTCAAGTGTTTAAAAGTGATCAAGTGATCACGGTTTCGGTAGCTCTCAGTAGTGGGGCTGAAGAATTTGTTCTTTCTGTTGTTTATGCACAAACATACAGAACAAGAAAGACACATACTGTGGGAGGATTTACAGAATCACCACAACTCGCCTATTTTCGAAATAAAGCATAGCTGGTGATAGGAGATTTTAATGAAACTCTGGACGTGGAGGAGCACTCAGAGTATGGAATAAATCCGATAATAACGCAAGGGATGCGTGAATTTCAAAGTGTTACTCAACATTATTCTCTCCTTGATCTCCCATCGCATGGACTGCTGTATACTTGGAATAATAAGAGGAGTGAAGGGTTAATATCAAAGAAGCTTGACAGAGTTCTATTTAATGACTACTGGCTTAGTTCATTCCCACAATCGTACAATGTGTTTGAAGGAGGAGGATTCTCAGACCACTTACGTTGTAGGATTAATCTGAGTTCAGAGATTAGTCATCCTAAGAGACCGTTTAAATTTGTCAATGATGTTGCTGAGCTTGAAATTTTTTTGCTGATGGTGTTGCAGTTTTGGAACAACACAGTTCCCATATACTCGTCGACTTCCTCATTCATTGGATATCTCTTTGCATTACGACAGTGTCTTTCCAAATGCAAGTAAATGGTGAATTGGTTGGATATTTTCAGAGTGAAAGAGGTCTGAGACAGGGCTGTGCTCTCTCTCTATATCTATTCGTCATCTGCATGAATGTGTTGTCTAAATTTCTGGATAAATCAGCGAGAGAACATCAATTCAGATACCATCCGAAAGGCAAGAATCTAGGACTTACTCATCTCAGCTTTGCTGATGACATAATGGTATCCACAGATGGAAGAGTCAGATCAATAGAGAGTATTGTGGCAGTCTTAAACTACTTCGCAAAGGTATCAGGTCTACAAATAAGCATGGAGAAATCAACCATCTACTATGCTGGTATGTCAGAAGAAAGTCGTCAAGATCTTTTTGATCAGTTTAGTTTTACCGGTCAGGTATTTGGGCCTGCCTCTGCTCACTCGCCAAATGAGAAAGGAAGACTATCAGGTGCTTCTTGAAAAAATAAAAAAGCGAATAATTCTATGGACAAACGGGTTTCTATCAATGGCAGGTAGGCTGCAACTGATAAGATATGTTCTCCTGAGTATTGTGAACTTTTGGATGATTGGGTTTAAACTTCTGGGGCAATGTATCATAGAGATCAATAGCCTCCGCTCTGCTTTTCTTTGGTCTGGCCCTTCTTTGAATGTAAAGAAAGCAAAAGTATCATGGGATGTGGTTTGTCTTCCCAAGCAAGAAGGAGGAAGGAGGCTTGGGACTCAGATCACTAAAGGAGATGAACAAAGTTCTCACTCTAAAATTGTTGTGGAGAATTCTGTCTGCGCAACCATTGTTATGGACCAAATGGATCCAAGTGTATCTGATCAAGGAAGACACAATTTGGTCTATAAAAAATACAACAACTGCAGGCTCTTGGATGTGGCGCAAGCTTTTGAAATACAGTGATCTTGCAAAGGAGTTTCATAAGATGAAGGTGGGTAGAGCTGCAAAATAGGCACGCCTATGTCCATTAGCCCATATCCATTTATCCATTTATTGTTAATGTACAAAGAATGACCATACCATTAATGACCATGTCAATTAATGACCAAATCCACAAACACCCATATTTATATGGGCTGCCATGGAGTCTATAATAGACTATATAAGAAAATTTTAAATTTTAGTTTACAATCTACAAATATAAGTTCACAACTTAAAGTCCACTCATAGTTTTGCGATGTTAGTGGGAAATCTTGATTTTGCGATTTTGGCGGAAAATGTCGATTATATGATTTTGGTGAGAAATCTCGATTCTGCGATTTTGGCGGAAAATCTCGATTTTCATGAAATCTCGATTTTGAAGGAAATCTCGATTTTGCAGGAAATCTCGAGTTTTATGATTTTAGCGGGAAATCTCAGTTTTGCGGAATATGTCAATTTTATGATTTTGGTGAAAAATCTCGATTTTGCGATTTTGGCGGGAAATTTTGAGTTTGTGATTTTGGAAAAAAATCTCGATTTTGCGATTTTAATGAAAACTCGATTTTGTGTTTTTGGTGAAAAATCTAATGACAAAATTTTGAAAATCCTAATTTTTTGTAACCATTGGATAGACCATGTCCATATTGTCCAAAACCATTAACACCCATTGTCCAATGGTCTAATAATTTTTGTCCATTTATTTTCATATGGACAAATGGGTATACAACCAAATAAGACCCATTTACATATGGACATGGACAAACAATGGTCATCCCACCCATTTTACAGCTCTAAAGGTGGGGAACGGTAACCGGACCTCTTTTTGGTTTGATTCATGGTCACCATTAGGATGTCTTTACGATATTACGGGTGCTCGGGGATGCATTGATCTGGGGGTCAGCTTGACTGCTATGGTTTCATCAGCATTACTTTCAAGAAGAAGAAGAAGACACCACAGAGTAGACATTCTAAACAGATTGAAGCCGGAATGGAAGAACAGAGAATTAAGCTTTCAAATGGTGAAGATTGTACAGTCTGCAAAAGTTCTCCTGATGTGTATAAACCAAGTTTCAGTAGTCTAATCCATCAACATGTACAAAGTGTTGATTGGTGTAAAGGACTGTGGTCGCAACTGGGACCGCATGCTCCTCTGGTCCTCGGGAGGAAACCCAGCTTGTGTCTTCTGCAATCAGTTGGAAACTCGGGATCATTTGTTTTTCTCTTGTCCTTTCTCTGTAGATGTTTGGTCTCAATTGACTAAAGACCTTCTCCGAGGGAATTTCACAACAGTTTGGACAGAGTTAGTGAAACTTATCAAAGACAACAGTCAAGAGTCAAGACTTGCTCACCACATTCCTCATCAGATATACTCTCCAACTCTCGATTCATTCAATTTGGCGAGAAAGAAACGATAGGAGGCATGGAGTTATTCCTACAACAGCTCATGTATTGGTTAGTATGCTGGACAGACAAATTCGCAATAGATGTCCATCTTCTAGACAACTTGGTGATTTCAAATATGCTGCAGCTCTGGGGGTGTGGCTCTCCACCAGATAACACAAAGTCTTAGGAATTTTTTATTTCTGAACATGTAGCATAAGATGCAAAACAGTGTATTTTTCTTTTTGAGTAAATTTAACATATATTCAAAAAAAAAGATAATGTTTATTTTGGTTGTTGTTGTTGTTTAATAGCATGTTGGCTCGTTGTGCTGCCCTAGGATACAGACACCATATATTTAAGGTTAAGGTTTAAGACTTAGACTGTTTCTGTTCATGTATAACTATAAAAAAAAAACAATAGTCTCATATTTGTATAATAAAATTTTGTTAAAATGTGAAATTGTATTAATCAACAAAGAAAATTTTGGTTTATTTACGAAGACCTAGAGAGGTCTGTTGTAACTAGATTAAAAAAAAAAATCAAAGCTGACAGTATAAAATATCAGAGCTAAACTGTTTGAAAGAGAAAAAAAATTGAGGTTTTAATAATTTCACTTCACGTTTGGCAAGTGAGGTCCCAAATGGCGAGGAGTTCTATTGTTTATCCATGCTGTGATGAAAGATTTGAGAGTTGCATTCGATTTTCATTTTGAATCATGAGTGAGGTTGCTTTTAATGTCTTCTCCCGTTTCGTTCTTTCCATATTCAGTACACTGCAGTCTGCAGCTTGGAAGACAAGGCAGAGAATCAATGCTTCAGCTCGACGAAATCAATGTTTGGAGAGTGGCCGAATCGTTGAAGAAGTATGTATAAAAGTGCAATATATCTTGAGCAATTGGTTGAATCTCAGTAGTTTGACCCTCTGATAAATAGCCAATTTTATATACATATATAAGTTATCAACCCTAGTGGCTTCTGTTCCATGCTCCGCCACTGGATCTATCCCAGTCCAGGCTGTCCAGCGTGATGTTTGTAGAGCAAACAAGTACATACACGCAAAGAAAAGGTGACCCCAAGTCTCATCACGCTCTCCACACATAAGATAAGGTTGATCAATGTCCCATTCAAGTAGCCAACTTGTCTATGATTTCAAGCATGTTTGGGTAGAGGATGAGAAAAACCAGACAATCAAGCTTCATGTAACAGGTGGATGATGCTCCCGGAGCTGTCGCCAAGTCATTTTTTTAGTATAGCACAAAAACGCCTGTGTTAGATTATTTAAACCATACGTGAACCAAACCAAAATCGAAAATGGTAAGCTTCATTATCATAATCCAAATATCTCGTAAGAAACTGGAGGTCCTATGTACTAGATATCAAGTCATTCTAATACAAAGGACGCAATACCGGATTATACATATATATATATGACCAATTTATTATCAATGGGAAGTGGGATACTTGTAACGTGAGATGATAGGATAAAGGTAGGTATATACAGATATACGACACTCGTTTGCACAAAGTATTGATCACTAGTTACAGAGGGAAGATGCCATCGTGGTCGTCGTCAACATTATCGTCATCCATGTGGAAGAGATTGAAGCCCTCAACATCCCACTTTGGATCTTGGTAGTTGGAGCTGGAGCTCACATAATACTTCACCTCATGAAACAAGTTCAGATTATCCACCAGCTTATGGAACACATGGCATCCGCAACACTGCATCATCAATATTATTATTTACTTACTCAGTCCGTAACTTTGCTACTAATTGTAATTGAAATTGTGTTTTTTTTCAACCTGCACGAAAACGGTGCCGTCAGTGTAAGCATGGGGATTAATAGCTCGTGTAGTCCTCTGGCCACAAACGTTGCAAGTGAAGGCAACGCGCATACGCCTACGAGGCGATTTCGTGAAGAGTGACCAAGGAAATGTTGAAACCGTCTCCTCCGCATCGGCCTTGCCCGGAAGTGACGGCCCTTCCATCCCGGAACCAGTGGTCCAGCCTCTGACCGAGGCGGCGCTCAACACCAAGCCCATCGCCTCATCCTACAAAATTTCAATTCTAATAATACTTTGTAAACAGTAGTAGTAACCTATGGATTCGAGATCGAGATTTTACATTCGAGAGAGTTCGATTTTGGAACAGAGGCACAAGGCTCAATGAATCCGATTCCAATTTGGGATCATAATCTTTGTCGTCCTCTGGATTAAAAAAAAAAGAAGAGAAGGAATAAATGATCGAAGCATGAAATAGCGAAGTTATGCGTAAGTTTGTTTACTCTTTGAAAGCCGGACGATTCTCGGCGAAGATGAGTTTGTTCTCTTCTTTGGAGAGAAGATGGATAGCGACGAAGAGACGATGGTGGCCGCAGAGCTTAGGGCGGTAGATTCCATGGTTGATCTTTCAGCTAAACAGAGAAGCGAATTTTGTTGTTTTCCTTCGAAAATCCTTAGTACTTTGTCTCTCTCTCTTTTTCGGTCGTTTCACTTTGTGCCACTGAAACGGATGAAACCCATTGGGCCTAGCCCCAGCCTTGTTCCTTTTTTTTTGTCAATTATATTAAAATAAAAAGTCTAATCGATTACATCCGGAGCTATGCTCAACGGTAAAAATATAATAACCGGACGGATCCTCAACAGTTTGATGAAAAACATAATGCAGAAAAAGAACATAGATACTTGCTCGACAACAGGAGAACCATAGGATATCATCGAATGCATCCCTAAATAGGTTACTACCACGAGCACAGAATAATCGAAATCGACGTTGAATTGACCAAACAGAAAAGTTTGGCATGAGGCGAAACGAGCAAGAAAAGCTCTAGCTCCGACGAGAAGGCTCCCCGAAGAGACTAGGTGAATCTCAACAGAAATATCGCATATAAAAATCATGGATTTGGTGCAGACGAACAAAGTGGATGAACCATGGAACCAAATAGTGCTAGTTACAAGAATAGAGGAACTACACACTTTACTGACCTGTGATGGCTGAACAAATAGAATCTTTAAGGGTGAATTAGCTAAATACCTTGTAGATACTGAGATACCATAAAAGAGGGGGAAAAAGTGGTAAGTGGGGAGGAGAGAGATAAAAGGGAAATATGGTATATACCTAATTTGGTGGTTTTGTGTGTATACACAATGCAAATACTCAATCTTTAACTTGATCACAACATCACTACTTTGGGCTAAGTGAATCCTGGTCGTATCGATTGAAAAATCTGATAAAGAGACATCTTCATCTTCATAGAGACTCTGAAAGTATTGAACTTTTGTGGTGGAGTGGACATTTAACTCAATTCTACACTTCGAACCTCGAGATTACCGTGTCGGGACCAGTAAAGTATTACCAAAATACATCTGGCCAAACAATCCACTAATCCAATCAAACTGAAAGCGCTTGAGTCATTGTTGGGTGACAGGAGCAGAGCATCGGGTGGTGGCCGTATCAAATACTCTAGAGAACAATGACGAAATCAACTCGCCACGTCCGGTGAGAATCGTCGATCCAGCCCATGAAGATTTCGTTGTTGCTGAGGACCCGGCTTGGATCTGGAAGAGTGTCTACTTGAGAGTGTTGAAGGAGTCAACACAGTGAGGATGGGAAGGTCAGTGAGAGCATATCTGGTGAGCTTTTTTAATAGATCTGGCGTTTTCGCTGAGAGGAGCTACGACAAGGACGCGGTTAGGAATGGGGGCGACTACGAGCTGAGCTGAAGAGTTGTTGACGGCTGTGTGGAGGGCGGTGGTAATGGTGGTGGCTTGCGGCGTATGGAGCTCCGGTGGTGGATCTGGAATGAGGAGGAGGTGTTGCGATGATGGAAGGAACTGAAAGAGTGACGACGGCGAAGCGAGGAAGCGGAGGAGTTGTGGTGGAGAGAAGTCGTATCGGTTCAACATATTTTTTTAACAATAATCATTACATACTTATCCTATCGGTTCAGAGAGCCAAGCAGAAGGTATACGATTGACATATAACATAGCTGAAGGGGAACGACAATACCACAATTATTATTTTTCTTTTCTGCAACAGGACAATACCACAATTATTCCATTGAATTTAACGAATGGGAGCATAAGTTGAATGGAAATAACACATGCACTGATTCTCATATAAGATTATTACTGAACAAAACGGTTGATACACAACACGATACATGAGAAAGATTCAAGAGATGTTAAACACTAATCATTACATAATCCCTGAATAGAGAAAATACTAGAATTGTTCCATTGAATTTGACAAATAGGCATAAGCTGAGTGGAAATTAATGACACATCTTTCGATTCTCATACAAGATTATTATTATTAAACATAAAACAGTAGATAAATAACATGACTAAGAGAGAGGGAGATGTTTATGGTTGAGATTCCAAATAAATGTTGATTCTCCATATACCTTGTGCCACTTCGATTCAACAAAGGCGATATCATGATACTTGCCTTCAACCACATAGGATGAAATAACATATCTTTCAGCGAAGTAGGTTTCAAAAATGTATTAGACAAAAACTACCAATATGAATTGAACCTTAAAAAGGAAAAGGAATAAAAATGGGTTCTAGAAGTCTCAGAAATCATCCTATTATAATAATACTAACAACGACAGAAATGAAGAGAAAACTTTTATTATGTTTTCAACTTGAGTTTACAGAGAGTAGCCAATGGCTTATATAGATAGGTACAGAAACCCTAAAGCACATAGCTCATGTAATCTAATGACACGTCACAGCACAAGATCCAAAAGCTCAAAATCTGTTGTGTAGCTGGATTTGATTCCTCAGTCTTTCTGTACTTTGACTGCATATGATCTTACCGTTGAGAGCACCTAAGGAAGATGACAAGAGACTTAACTTGTCTTTATTCTTCAGCTCAAATTGGGCCTTTATGATCAAGACTTCATTATGTTGTATGGGCTGTCGCATGGGCCTTGCATCCTCAATACACCCCCTCAAAGTTGGTGTGGGAGGAAGCTCAACGCCAACTTTGAAACGAAGATCAGAGTAAGCACGTTGAGGCAGGGGTTTCGTAAAGATGTCGGCAAGCTGAGTAGAAGCAGGAACTTGCTTGACTGTCAAGGCACCAAGGTCTACTCTTTCTCTGACATAGTGAAAGTCGGTATCAAAGCTTTTAGTTCTGTTGTGCAAAGTAGGGTTTGCCGTAAGATAGCAAGCTGATAAGTTGTCACAATACAACTCAGGTGTAACCGTTTGAGAGAGCCCCATCTCACCAAGTAGCAATGTAATCCAAATCAACTCTTCGGCAGCATAAGACATGGTGCGGTACTCCGCTTCAGCTGATGAGTGAGAGACAGTGGGATGACGCTTTGCAGACCAAGATATAATATTACGGCCAGGAAAGGAGCAAAAACCTCCCGTAGATCTCCTGGTGTCTTTGCAGCCAGCCCAATCACTGTCGCTATAGGCACGAAGAGTGAGATATGTGTCTCTTGTAAGCTTGATTCTGAGATGCGGAGTACATTTTAAATATCTTAGTATGCGTTTGAGGTTGGTAAAATCTGCCTTCGAAGGAGCATGCATTTTCTGACACACGAAGTTGACCGCATAGTGTATGTCCGATCTAGTGAGTGTCATATATTGTAATTTCCCTGCTAAACTTCGAAAATAAGAAGGATCAGGAAAGATATCTTCTTGTCCAAGTACCTTATCATGACGTATAGGCAGAGGAGTGGAAACTGGACTGTAATCTTTCATTCTTGCAGCACTCAACAGATCAGTATTGTAATTCTCTTGACATAGGAACACTCCATTGATATGAAAGGTAGTCTGAAGACTAAAGAAGTACTGCAGAGATCCCATGTCTTTCATACGAAATTCTTCACTCAGTTTACTGAGAAGATGTTGAACCAACTCATTGTTACTGCCAGTGAGGAGCATATCATCGACATAAAGCAGAAGATACATTGTGTTTTTACCATCCAAGTAGACAAACAGAGAAGGATCCCTCGTTGTGCATTTGAAGCCAAATTCGAGTAAGAAGGAACTAAATTTGTCAAACCAAGCACGAGGGGCTTGTTTTAATCCGTAGATAGTTTTTCTCAACTTACAAACATAGTGAGGACGCATAGGATCTTCAAATCCTGGTGACTGTTGCATATATACATTCTCTTTTAAATCACCATAAAAAACGCATGTTGAACATCCAACTGTTTGATCGACCATCTTTTCACCGTTGCAACATGCATGACTGTTCTAATGGTAGCCACACGTATCACAAGATTGAATGTTTCAAGGTAATCAATACCTTCTTCATGTTCATTGCCATGAGCAACCAACCTAGACTTCAACTTGTCCAGAGACCCATCTGAACATAATTTAACTCGGTGAACCCAACCACAGTGGAGAAGCTGTACATCGTTAGAAGGAGGCACAAGATCCCAAGTGTGACCTATTTTGTGATTCTCCATCTCTGTTCCCATTGCACTATTCCAACCTTTTTCCTGTAAAGCAAGCTTTGTTGTTCGTGGAACTTGATAGCTTGACTTGACATTGAGCAAAGCATACTTAGGATTTGGTTTACGAATCTCAAGCTTAGCTTTTTTTTTGTCATTGGATGAGCATAGGGAAGTACAGGTTGAGGAGCAGGAGCTTAAACTAGAGAAACATGTGGGACAAGACTGGGAGATGGGCTTGGAGTGGGAATGAGAGGTGGGAAGTCATCGTCATTGAACAAAGGTTTGGGTTGAGATGTGTCAGTGACCACAGGAACGACAACATCAACTTGTTCTAGAACATCAGGAGGAGGAATGGAGAACTCCTCATGAGGCGGAGCTTCTTCTTGAGTGTAACTAGAGTACCAAGCAGACAGTAAAGGCGTGGTAGGAGAATCACAGTATTGTCTGTAAAGATCAGTATAGGGGAATACTTGCTCATCAAACAACACATGACGAGAGATGTACACAGTCTTTGTAGGAGGGTGATAACACTTATATCCCTTGTATTTATCATTGTAACCAAGAAACACACAAGGGAGGAACTTCGGATCCAGTTTGTCATACGGCTTGAGATGAGGAAAGCATTTGCATCCAAAGATCTGTAGGGGTGTATACACATGAGCTTGTTGCATGAGAACTTCATAAGGACTCATATTGTTTGGTAACACCGAAGATGGAAGCAGATTGGTAAGATAGTTGGCCCTAAAGAAGGCTTCTACCCACAAGAACTGAGGAACTTTACTTTGAAACATAAGTGTGAATCCCAACTCTTTGATGCTACGGTTCTTTCTTTCAGCAAGACCGTTTTGCTGGGGAGTGTGTGGACAAGACAGCAGCTGACAAATTCTACACTGAGACAAGTGTTGCAGACTCTGGATATTAGTGTTAAACTGATTCTCCACCATTGTTTGAAACCCAAGAAAAACAGACATGAAATCAGACTTGAGCTTCAAGGGATAAAACCAAGCATATTTGGAGTAATTATCGATCAAAATCACATAATAACAAAATTCTTGAGTTGAAATTACAGGTGATGGACCCATAGGTCGTAGTGTATGCGCTCTAAGCACTTATTTGCAACAAACTCAGAAGAAACAAAAGGAAGTCTAGTAGATTTTCCCATTCTACAAGCATCACACATATGAGAGCTTGACTTATTCACTAAAATAGCTTTCTGTGAAACCAAATATTAAAGAATCTCCTTGTGAAGATAACCAAGCCGCATATGCCACACCTCATCACTTGTAACTTGCTGCCTCGTAGAGTAGTAAGCCAAAAACTTTGAATTCTCCAACATATACATGTCCTTACGCCTGCTTCCTTTGGTGAGGAGCTGTTGCGTCTGCTTGTCCTTCACAATCACACCATCAGAATCAAACTCAAAAGCACAAGGAAAATCAACCATGAGTTTGGACGCAGAGAGAAATGATTTTGTTATTCCAAGGCACACAAGTACATCTAATAAATGGATATTACCTTGTGTATTGGAAAGAACAGAAGAGCTAATATGAGTTATAGGAAGAAACTCACCGTTGCCAACAATAGCAGAGTCATCTCCTTGGTAAGGATGCGCAGACTGAAGGCTTGCAGATGAGTTGGCAATGTGAGATGTAGCTCCAGAGTCTGCATACCACTCTTGACCTGACTGAACTGAGCCCTCTGAAAGTCTGATTGCAACAAGATCATTTGTGTAATCTTCCGGCTGGTAAGCATGATCAAAACGCTTGTAACATTTGTAGGAAGAGTGACCAAACTTGTGACAGATCTGACATGTTGGACGTGTGTTGTTTCCAGTAGCATATCCAATGTTAATCTGTTGAGGGAAACATCTTCCTCGTATAGAGTAGTAACCACGTCCTCTGGAAGAACAGCCACGTCCGCGGTTGGTATAAACTCGTTCAATGTTAAACGCCTGATGTGGAGATAATGTTGTGTTGGCAGCATAAACTTGGATCTTTTCATCAAAATTGATGAGCTTAATCTCCACATCATCAAACGTTAACCCTAGATGAGAGTCTAGAGCATTCTCAATAACAACAACAATCGACTCGTACTCCTGTCCTAAGCCATTCAACACTCCATATATCTTCTCATTCTCAGGTACAGGACATCCTATCGAGTCTAACTGATCACAGATAAGCTTCACTTCACTAAGATAACCGGAAAGCGTTTTGCTTTGTTTTGACACAGACTGGAGCTTTCGTTGGAGGTAACACTTCCTAGAAGCAGAGATGCGATTATACTTCTTAGTAAGAGAAAACCATACCTCTTGTGCAGTCTGAAGTCCGTAAACAGATCTCAAAGCGTCTTCTGACAAGATATCAAAGAACTAAGCCATTATCTTTTGATCATCATGAATCCATTTGACAAGATCTGGGTTTGACGCTTCTTCCAAGACGTTGCATGTTCGGATCTGAATGGTAGGGGTAGGTCGTGGTGTTCCACCGGTAACATGACCCAGAAGTGTCTGACTGGTTAGCCAAGTCTCGAACTGAAGTTTCCAAAGAAGGTAGTTTGTCGAGCTAAGCTTTAACGTAACACATTGGTTGATTGTGAGAACCACATTGGGAACAGGATCAGGAGCTGCAGCCATGGATCGACTGGAGCTCTGATACCATGTAATAATACTAACAACGACGGAAATAAAGAGGAAACTTTTGTTATGTTTTCAACTTGAGTTTACAAAGAGTAGCCAATGACTTATATAGATAGGTACAGAAACCCTAAAGCACACAGCTCATGTAATCTAATGACACGTCACAACATAAGATCCAAAAGTTTCAAATCCGTTGTGTAGCTGGATTTGATTTTTCAGTCTTTCTGTACTTTGTCTGCCTATAATCTTACCGTTGAGAGCACCTAAGGAAGACGACAAAAGACTTTAACTTGTCTTTGTTCTTCAGTTCAGATTGGGCCTTTATGATCAAGGCTTCATTATGTCGTATGGCCTGTCGCATGGATTTTATATCCTCAATACCTATAACAATCACCATACAACATAGCAAAGGATCTATCTAGAACATCTACTAAACCAAGAACAAACAATAAGTAACGAGGATAAACTTCGACGGTTCCAACCTGAAACCACGTCACCTCTTTAGTCCACACTCTCCTCATGTTTTCGCATGAGCTCTTACCACCTCACCTCATTCGATCTCCATGAGTTCAAAACCTTCACGCATTTTACCTTAATCCGTTTACATGTGATTTGCCACGAAATTGGGATAAACTTTTAAAAATTAACGCATCATCTGCTCCTATGGAATGGGTTCAAGGACAGTGAATGGAGGTGGGAAGCTTGTTAGCCACATGCGAGATATTACAAGTGATATTAAAGCCAAGTTCAAACGAGTGTGAAGTCATAAGAGTTAAAGAAGGGCTTAATACCTATGTGGTTGTCGGTGGAACGTGATGGAGAGCAATACTTTTCAGGGGTTACATCATTACTTGTTGGGTTATGTGGATACCAGGTGAGATGGCATGATTCATCATTGGAGGAGGCATACAGTGTGCATGTGTGAAGTTATTATGCGAGTGCAAGTAATATCTTGAATCACGAATATAAATCACTTATCCAGCTAAATACATTTAATTTTACATAATCAATGATTTATAACCAAAAAGGTAAGTATTTTAGAAGCATAAATAACCAAATCAATTTCTTTTAATCATCGACAAACCGATGTCACACAGTTGTAATCCGAAAATTAAGTTTGATAAATTCGAAAATAACAATCAGAAATCTGTGTTCTTTTGGAAAAAAAAAGAAAAAGCTCCGGGTTTTCAAATAATTTCACCAGGAGGCAACTCTGCGAGCTTCGCATGAGTACCAAGCACACGTTCCATATCAAACCGGACCTCGATATTGCGAATGCTATAACCAACCACCATTAGCCAATACAGCAATTTTGCAAGGTCCGCTGCGCTGGTCTCTGTCACATTCGTCTGTGTAGCCACCAAGCCATTGATATCAGTCACGTTATATAACCAAAGAAAACAAACAACAAATATTTAGCTAAAGAAGAGAAAACCTTCATTTGCTTTGGATCTGTGTCCGACACAGCTAGAAGCCGCTTGATAAATGTATTCATAGCCACAGCAACATCTTCGCCTGCAGTGCTTGTAAGCTCCTATCGAATTTCAAAGTATTAAAACTGAGAAAAGAAGATTATTTGATGGAGAAAAAAGTACATTAGTTCTTCTCATGCCTTAAGATTTTGAGGCTCGAGAGATTTTAGATACTCCAAAATTTCGTTCTGCTCATTCGCAGATTTTCTCCCTACTTGACGGTTGAGTTCTTCGATCTCTGCTTCCAGAAGCTCGATATACTTTTTCGCATCAATTTTCTCGGGACCAGAAATGTTATTCCATCTGATCACCTCCCCTGATACATTCTTTTGAGTTCCAGGTGCATAGTCTTGATCATCCCCCTGACTTAATCAGAATTGATAAACCAGAATCACTTATAATTTTTACAGATTAAACACGCACATAATCCAGCTTGGAGTAATTACAATGCTCCTACACTAGGCTAAAACATCTAAGTCCCATCAACCTTTACACATTTACAGGCCAAGTAAAAATTCTCTAGAAAAAGCAAGCTACCGAAGAAAAACAAAACCTGAAAATGTTACCCGTTTATCACGTGGCTCAGGAAGAGCAACCTGCTCTAAACTTTGTTGCAATTCAAGACGATATTGAGCGTTTCTGAACATATATCCGGTCATCAATACGCTCATCATCAACTGTGCAAGGTTTTCAGCAACCTAATAACCAAAAATCCCATCAATACAAACACACGACAGAGCTAATGAAACGTATGATTACAAAAATAAAATAAAAGCACTCACAGAGGTGACTGTAACGGCGAAAAACTGGGGAGGTAGCGTTCCAATCATATTAGTCACAGTATGTCGCATTGCATCAACCACCTGATATCACATTACAAGCTCTACCTCTTAAAATGTTCTTTTGATTCAAAATAAAGTAGAAGCTTACATGTTTAGGCGCGCGTTTAACGAACAACTCCATAAACTCGGGTTTCACATTCTGAACATACTCCAGCAAAATATCCCTCCTGGTTTTGGGCTTATCCAAAGTAAAAAACCAGTCATCGAAATTAGGTTTCTGAACAGCAAAGAGACAACGAAACCCAAAATTAGTATTTTACCAGATTGCCACTGGGCGGTGTGAACTCTGCAGAGGAATCGAACGGCTGATTATTTGAAGCCTTAACTCTCAGAACCATACTTTTACTGCAAATTCTCGACGACTTCATCTTCAGTGGGAAGCTCACCGAGGAAGTAGAGAGTTTAGGTTCAAGGTTGGGTGAAAATGGCGAGGAGGGGCGAGATAGTGATTGCAAGAGCGAGAACTGAATCGTCGACGAGCACATCCTTCGAAACCCTAACCTATGTCCAATTACGATCTCTGTAATCTTGAGCGCTAGTTGGGGTTTTATTTTTCGAAGAGGAAGGGATTAGGCACCCGGTGGAAGAACATAAAAACAGACAAAACTGCTGATATTGTCCATCTATTTCTTTTTTTTTTTTTAGAAAAAGTGTTTTTCACCTTCTTGAAGAAACCAAACAATGTAAATCTCTCATTGACTCTGCAAAATATCCAAATCCGAAGAATCTACCCAAAATTGACCCAAAAATTAGGATCCTAAACCTAGAGATGGTTTTGTTCAAAAAAAAAAAACCCTAGAGATGGTAACTGGGCTCCCCCGTCCCATTTCGTCTCGGACCGCTGCGGGTTCGTCTTCTAATGGAACGCGGCAGACCTGTCCCATACAGGATGCAGTCTTGAAAACAGCTACTCAATCCCGTACCGCATTTCTTGTAGGCTTTTGCGGACCGTCCCGCGGGACATGTGATAATACGCACAACAAAACGATTTAGGCCACTCCAAAACGCTTCAAGCTGTTATAGGACATAGATCAAGTTGTCGATTCAACTAGACCTAATTCATCAATCATTGCTTTGCTTATTTTTTATTCAAAACAATAATTATAATTATTTGTATCACACCCAAACCATATTAACATACAAAGTAAAAATAATTACAGAGGATATTTTTCATTATCTTATAACTCATAAGTTCATACAATGTTTTAGTTTGTTGAATCCAAAAATTAAATAAAATGAAACACCAACAAAAATATCAATCCCAAATTGAATAAAAAGAGAAACCAAATCAAAACACTACTAAAGCCCGAATCGTCATTGCCAGAGCTGTAGTCGTCATCAACAGAGCTCAAATCATTATCACCGAAGCTCGAATCATCATCATCGCCCAAGCTCTTTACGTTTTCTCAAGGGAATTCATATGAATCGTCTTCTTCTCACTCATTCTCTCGTTTTTTTTCAGGTAAAACAAAAAAATAAAGAAAAAATGCAGATCCTTGTAATCCCGCGGGACCCGTTTCGGCCCATCCCCCAAAAGACGCATTCCCGCAAAGAACCATCCCACGAGGCCCGCAAATTGCGGACCTAGAAAACCTCGTCCCAATACTATCCCGCGACAGTTCTTTACGGGCTAGGCCCGCGGTCCAGATCCATGATTGCCATCTCTACCTGAACCTCATCAGACATAGGGTAAATAATCGAATGGGTCCATATTGCTATATTCAAAAATTGGTACTGAACATGTTCCGAACCGAGAACCGAATGAATATCCAAAATATAAATATGTATCTAAAATTATTAGTTATAGTTATACTTATAATTAGTTAAATAATATGAACTTAAACTATAAATTAAGTATATTAGTTATTTTTAATAATTTTGTGTATTTTCCGATAAAATAAGATCGTTTGGATAGAAATACTCAAACAAAAAAATGTTAAATGATTATTTATGGTTATTTTTTTGTACTTTCAGTAGTTTGGATACAAAATATCTAAATCGAATAGAATAATATGGTTATTTTGGATATAAATTGTAGAATCGAGATACATCAAAAAAACACAAGACACAACATATAATTCCAAAAACACTTATCTCTTATTAGAAATCCTTTATACAATCTCTTATAGACTTGCTTGATCCGAATTACACGACTCGACACGGATCGATTCCTAACACACCCAACTTGCTTGATTCAACACATATTGATCAAATCTACCAATTCACTCAGCTATGAAACCCCAAAACCCTTTGTGTTTCCTTTTGAGAATTACAACGGCAAAAGCCCTAATCCCCAATTAGGTAAAAGCCAAAATATATATTAAATAATCTATTCCTACTATCTAATTGTATTATTTTTCTATATTTTAGCATCATAAATCTTCTAATTTCTTCAACCAAACATATAGAAATATTCCACATCACCACATCTTGATATTTTCCTTTTTATTCTCCGAAGTGTGTGTAACACATTACTCTCCATGTGTAACACAGTACACGAACCAAAATTCCACCACTGCAGCAATTTCTCAAGCTCCAAATTCTTGAACTTACATTCTCCCTCTTTTTCACTGAGTTTTACAACTCAAGCTCACTAACCTCTAAGCATAATGTCATACATCCCATAAAAATAAATTTCAAACTTCCCTTGATATCAAGTATCATCGCCCCCTACTTGAGTGAAAAACTCTGCGAAAACTTCATGATACTTGTTGGACCATCAAAACTCTCAATACCTCCTAGACCATCGAACTGCTTCTTCAAGCTCAGTATATTGATCATCCATTCGAGCGTATGACACACTGATATGCTCATGTGACACACATTTCGTAAACTTAGGATACATATCCTTCTTAGCTATCCATACATATCCATACCTTCTGGGTTCCACATAAGAAAGGATCATCCTCCAAGCTTTCTCAGTCTAGTTTCTCTGAGAATAACATAAAGAAACTTTATGACCGTGATTCCCACAAATTAAACATCCATTCCTCCGAGTTATTGCAGGTTTGGGAGGGTGAACTTTTGTCTGAGCCTTATGTTCCTTTTCCACAGGTGTAAATGTATGTGTTTTCTCAACTTTTGAGCTACTTTCAGGGTGAGAAGCAGTACCTTTTTCAAACTTGATACTATTAACTGGACTAGCTTGATTTTTTGGAGAAGCACCCTTGTAACCTAAACCCCAGTTCACCTTTGGATATTGTCCAAGTGATAAAATATGATCTAAATTTTCAGATCCTTTATTCAACATCCTTAACTTTTTGTAATTTTCACCGAGTTTACTTTGCAGCAACTAACTTTTCTCGAGTTCCTTATTCAGTAGTTGTTTCGTCTGCTCATAATTGGTCTCCACGCTCTTTAGATTGTAGGCCTGCTCAGAGATTGTCTTCTATAAACTGTGTAGATCAAACTCCTTCTCTTCTTGTGATATCCAAGTCTCTGATTTATTGTTATTTTTGGACTTTAGAATGTTCCATTGTGCTTCCAGCTGCATATTTTCTTCACTGAGTTTAGCAAATTGACCAAAGAGAACCTGATACTCAGCAAAAAGATCTGCATTTAAATCACTTTATGTATCACTTTTTGACGCATCAGAATTGGTGTGTGACACAGACGACACACGATTTTCACCTTTAGTGATGTCTTTTTCAGATCCTATTACTCCATGAAGAGCCACAAAAATGAGAGCATCTTCCTTTCCTTCTGACTTTTTATCACTACAACTTCTCTTCATCTTCATCTTCTTTGTGTTTACACAATCTGATTTTATGTGCTCATAACCATTACATCCATTATACTTGATTTCTTTTCTCTTGTATGATGGACAATCTGTTTTGACATGTCCAATACCATGACAATTAACACACAATATTTCCTGCATACTATGTCTTTCTTCTTCTCTAGGCAGTTCGTTGTTGGACATCTTATGCAAAAGATCCATGGTTTCTTCAAGTTTCTGAATCATTAGGTGGATAGATTCTTCAAGTTTTTGAGCTCTTTAGATGTCTTCCCCATCAACTGAAATTCTTGAATTTTGAGCAGGCTATGAAACCTTAGAATCTAATTCCATCTCCTCAGCCTTTAAAATTCCTACTACCTCTGCGAACTTCAGTTTATCAGTGTTCCTTGTCATGGTTATCGCTGCTTTATGTGCTGCAAACTTTGTAGGTAAACATCACAATAGTTTCTTCACCAATTTTGCATCTTCATACTTTTTACCTAAAACTTGTGCTTCATTGGCTATGGAGCTGAGCTTGGCTCTGAAGTCTCCTATCTTGTCATCATCAACCATCCTTATGTTTTCAAACTGAGATGCAAGCAAGTCCAATTTTATCCTTCTAACATTCACAGTACCCTCAAAGGTGTTTTGTAGTATATCCCAAGCTTCTGTAGCTGATTCACATCCTTGTATTAGCTCAAATTGCTTACCATCTACGGAACTGAAGGTTGTATCCAATGCTTTTGCATTAAACTTTGTAATCTTTTTCTCTGTTGCAGTCCACTTTTTCTTTGGTTTAGGTCACTTCAAACCATCTTCTAGCATCACATATGGTTCTTCCCATCCAGATTGAACAACTGTCCAGGTATCTTCATCAGTTCCACGTAAAATTGCTCTCATTCTCACTTTCCAGTATCCATAATTCACATCATTCAGCAGAAACATATTATGTGTTAAAATCGCCTTATTCTCTTCTCAGGATCTCACCTTGGTTCGAAGAACTCTTCTTCGTTTAGGTGTCATGCTCTGATACCAATTGTAGAATCGAATACAGCGAAAAACATAAGACACAACGTAATTCCAAAAACACTTATCTCTTATTAGAAATCCTTTATACAATCTCTTATAGACTTTCTTGATCCGAATTACACGACTCGACACGGATCGATTCCTAACACACCCAACTTGCTTGATTCAACACCTGTTGATCAAGTCTACCAATTCACTCAGCTATGAAACCCCAAAACCCTTTGTGTTTCCCTCTGAGGATTATAACAACAAAAGCCCTAATTCCCAATCAGGTAAAAGCTAAAATATATATTACATAATCTTTTCTTACTATCTAATATATTATTTTCTTATATTTTAGCATCATATATCTTCTAATTTCGTCAACCAAACATATAGAAATATTCCATATCGTCGCATCTTGATGTTTCTCTTTTTTATTCGCCGCACCGTGTGTAACACATTACTCTCCATGTGTAACACAGTACACGAACCAAAACTCCACCACTGCAGCAATTTCTCAAGCTCCAAATTCTTGAGCTTACATAAATATCTGAACCCATTTCAGATACATTGGTTATTCGGTTATTTTCAGGTTCCTAAACATCAGAACCAAACTCACCCGGATCCGGGAGGACCCGGGTCAAAATTTTGTAGTACCCGAATGGATCCTAATTTTAAAATCCGATTAACCGAAAAAGTTGATCCGAATCCGAACGGGTACCCAAATTTACAGGCTGATTTCTTTAATTTTTTTAAAAGAAAACTGGATCAGGACTGCAAAAGAAAACTTCAAAACCATATAAATATAAGCAAAAACCACTAAACCCAATTAAACTGACATACATCAAAGAAGGTGAATTAATCAAAGATTTTAAAGTGATTGATATTAAGAGTTCACTTATTTATATATCATGTTTGTCTTTACTTTAAGTTGACGATCACTTCTGTTAACTTGAAGAGAGGAAATGGACACAACAAGCTGATATGAGTGTGAAGATGGTCCATGGTGCAAGAATAGGGTGATAGCTCCAGAAAATGTCCACAAGAGTTCTATTGAGCTTTAGGAGTGTATTGGAGTATCTATGATGAGGAAGTGAAGTCCATGAAGGTAGAGGACTCGTCTGGTGAAGAGATGGTCCAAGTTAGAGAAAATATGGCCAAGGTTTAGGAGGACTATACGGACAGCTGTACGGACTGTACGAACAGCTGTACAACCAGTCTCAACCAAACCTCTCCAAACTTCATAAAATGGTTTAGGCAAGTATAGGCATGAAGTAGAGAATACTGTTATGGTTTGTGACAAATGATGAGAAAGTGAAATGGTCTTAAAAGGCCAAGAAAGTTTATGATCAGTGTGGGCTTGGCTTAACTTCAGATATGAACGTTGGAGATCTTGTATGCAAGAGGTATATGATTTAGCATCAAAGGGAGTCCAAGTGACAGGTTGGAAAGGTAAATGAGTTACCTTTACAGGCTTATCTTCTCAAGGAACCATGGCAATGTGGTGCATTCATTCTCCTCCTCTCCTTTACAGCTTGCACCAGAAGAAAAAAAGACCAGTCTCCTCTCATCTGAACCACCCATCCTCTCAAGTTAATATTATCCATTAGATGTAGGTTTAATAGTTGCAAATTGTAAAAGCATATAAATAAGCCTCATTGGAGATTTTGTAAGCTCCTAGGGGAGTTGGGGGACTTCCCCTCTCCACTTCATAAAAATACCAGAGTGTTCTCGAATCTATCTCCCTTTAATCTAACCATTTCTTAATCTCTAAATCTCTCTTAAATCTCTTATACATTGTTTTAAATTCAAGGACTCTCTTATAGACATTAGACTCATCTCATCATCATTTCAGATTCTCTCTTGCCTTAATGGCTTTTTCCTCACACACACAACATAAAATTTTACAAATCGCACAACTTCTTGTTTGCAAATTGTAAGACAATCTCTTGAGTAAAAAACAATTTCCAAGAAGCTGCATCCTCTTTTTTTTACAACCCCAAAATTATAGGATACCCCTATTTCCATCCTAACATGCAGTCACTAAATCACACCTTTGAACTTACCATTTAGACTTGTTCCATCTGCCATAATAACCTTCCTAATGTACAGAAAGCTTTTGATACATGCAGCAATAACAATGAACATATACTTAAACCTCTTCTTAAAATCAAGTTCAAGATTCGTTATTGTACCTGAATTGGCCTTCTCTATCTTGTATAGATACGAAGGTAAGTCCTGATCACTGCTAGCATAAGTGTCTCTAACCATATCTCGTGCATATGCCAAGGCACTATGAGCCTTCTAATAATTGATGTCAATTTGATAAACTGCTCTTATGCAGTCCATTATATGTTGAGGTTGGATTTCTCTAATATCACTACCACCACTAAATTCTTCAACATACATTTTCCCAATACATTTTGCATTTGCCTGTCGGTGACGAGAATGCCTACGAACCGCAAAGCATGTATGAAGATAAATATATTTACGAACGGAAAATTCTAGAGATAATCTTGATAGAGTCGAAGCATGTATCCTCCAGGAACGAAGCAGTTTGCATAAAATACACACTTACAAGATTTTTAATGCTGAAATAAAAAAGTTTCGATCACTGAAAGCTTGCGTAATTTCATTATTAGTTCTTTCTTCCCCCTGAATATGTCACCGACTTAATGATTTCACTCTTCCGCAGCTGTGATAGCTTCATAGTTTCAAGTGATGGCTTCATAGTCTCTTGTGATGGCTTCATAGTCTCGTACTCAACAATTCCAAAACTACCAAAAGCCGCTGCAACATTCTCTCTAACAACACGCTTTTTATTTCTATTCCCACCTAGACGGGCTTTGTTTGTGGTCAATGAGACATAAAGATACAAGTATATGTCTTGTAAAATGTGATAAATTTCACAAGTTGGCTGTCACTACTCAAGGACATCAGAGGAGTGTTGATAGGAATATGCTCCAATATGCGTTTAGAGAACATATAAGCAAGTTCGATCGCTTTCATCTCACTAATATTGTTATCTTCACAAACCATGCAGAGAAAATCCTCATATTTGATATCATTTTGAACAAAAAAGGCCTCCTCCTTCTTGTATCAAGAAGAAACTCCCAACCACCATTATCCATCTTTCATTCTCCAAAAACAGTAACGAAGTGCAACATTATCTACATAATACAGAATATACATCAATATTCAGTGTACACTGCAAAACAAATTTTGTGAAAGGGAACAAGATATAGTGATCGTAGTGGTTACAAAACATCATTGTTCAGGTAACCGTAAGAAAAAAAAACTTGTTCTTTGTTCATACCTGGTGTTTCTCAGATCTGGATGAGGCTATAACCTGTTGGCTTCAACGTATAAATTAAATTAATTTATCAAATATACATGAAGATCGGACAGAAAAAAATTATATAATCCGTGTGAGAGACCGTGAAGGTAAAGTGAGAGAGCCGTTGACAATATGAAGAACTTATATATGTTGAAGGTAAAGTGTTGTCTTTTTTCTTTTCTATTTTCTTTGATCAATAATGGTATATTATTAGAAAATAGTTAAATGGTAATTTTTCATAAAGGATGGACCCTTTCAACGGTTTTCCCTTGGAATGTTACCATTCTCGCATTGTCTTTTGAAAGTAGAGCATTTCAACAAATGAATCAAGAATATATATTTTATCAATTTTTTGTTTTTATCAATTTTTATATATAATTAAATAAAATACTTAAACATTTTTTATAGAAATAAATGAAATGATTATATATTCTTATATAAAAGAATAATATTTGTAGGGAAGGAATTATTAGAACTTTATGGTTTTTAAAATCCATACAAAAACATTTACAAAAAACTTTCATGATAAAAACTCCCGATCATTATATTGGTTATATTGGAGCTACATAAAAAATACTCTCTTTTTTTCTTGGCAGTTAAAGTATTCCAAAATTTCCCGTATTAAATAAAATATAAAGTAATTCAACAACCAATTATCTGAATTAGTTATAATATTGCTTTTATGTAGAAGACAAAAATTTAATGACTAAAGTTTAGGTTGTTAACTATTTTAAATTCAAAGATCTTCTAAAATTTATACGGAAAATTTTGATTATCCAACTATTTGAAATTAAAAAATAAAATTTTAAAATTTCTAACTTATATTCAAAAATTATAACAGTGTAAACATAATATATATTTTTCATATATATAATATAACTACATGAAAAATTGCGGACAAACACCTAGTATGTTTTAAACACATATAAAGAAGGTGAACCACATAACTAACACTACAAGAAAGTATAAGAATTCAAGGCGTAACTTCATTTATCGGGAATTTCCGACAGATTCTTGACCAATTCTCCACTACGTCGATTAGTACAAAATTTTTGACAAATTTTCGACATATTAAATATATTTTTATTCTTGATGGCTTTATGACAGAAGGAATATGTAACATTTCGATCCTATTATATGATGAAAGGTTTAAGAGAATTGATTTGGTTACTTATGTGACAAAAAATGCACGTACGTTTTTCGTCACACATCCGTTTAGAACTACGCAGTTAAATGTGCTTGAGTTGAAGTAGTAGAAGGATCAGTGACAGATCGGAAAATGATTTTCGGTAATGTGTGAGTGAGACCAAAATACGAAGAAATGACATGTGATGATTTTAGGATCAGCAAACATGACTAATGAGCCTCCGAAAAATTAATGCACCACCTGTCACACATAATGGGGCCACCGACCAAGTGAAAGGGTATGGGAGACTCATTAGTTGTTGGCTGCCAAGGTGTTACAAGTGGTATCAGAGACAAACTCATACGAGTGTGGAGTTATTGTGTGGACTCACATTAACATGGATAATGATCTTGGTGCACAACGAAGACGTGGCATTCTGTGAGTGGAGGTGAATTGTAGCATCCCGATTTCTAGTCTATGATGGGTTTAAGAGATTCGCTTTGGCTACCTATGTTACCAAAATGCACTTACCTTTTTAGGCACACATACGGTTAGAACTGTAGAGTTAAGTGTGCTTTGAGCTGGAGTATTGAAAAGATGGGTGACTTATCAAGAAGTTATTCGGGGTATCGTGTGAATGAAGCTAAAACACGAGAAAATGTTATGTAGTGATTACAAGATTAATAAACAAGACTTTAAAAACTTTAAAAATTAATGCACCACCCCTCCACGAAAAAGGTCCACACAAAGTGACCAGATATGAAAAGCCCATTAGCTATGGACAATCAGAACGTTAAAAGTATTCAGTTAGAAACCCTTAATATGTATATTTACCTGAAAAAGGAACATAATCTCAAAACACACTCAAAATTCTCTCTTTTCCCTATCCTTCTAACCTCTAAGTTTTTTTTTATTTGTATTACATTATTAGACTAGTTTTATGTTAGCTTGTTGGTTTTATAGATTATGATGTAATTTTATGGATTTAGATGTTAATTTTAAAATTTATTAGTTTTAGGATTCTTTTTTGTGTTTGTGAAATATTTAAAACATTTTTTGGATCTTTCATTAATTATGTTATTTTAAGAAATTCCAAAAAAATATTAGATTTTTACAAATTTAGAGAAAAAAAATTATAAACTTTTTCAATATCTATAAATGTAAAAGTTATTAAAGTCTTACATATTTAGAAATTTTTGTATGAACTTTTTCAATATCTACAACGTATATCATAATTTAGAAATAGTTTTACTATAAAAGGTTTTTACAAAACATTTTTTATTTTACAATTTTTCAAAACATTTTTTATTTTACAATTTTTCATAACATTTTAATATTTGAAATCTTTTATCATTCTTTAAAAGGTGTTGTGTATTTTATACATCTTTTATATTAAAAACATTTTTAATATTTGTTTGGAATTAGCCAAAAGGGAAGTTTCCTTCAGAAATTCTTCGTGAAAGCTTCTGACGAATTCGCGACACACCCATTGGCGGAGCCACGTGCAAAAAGAGGGGGGCAATGAACCCAACAAAATTGAAAAAAATCAATGTACCGTAAAGCCCAATTTATATTATGACCCCACTCACAATTTTTTTTGCCCCCATACTTTAAACCCATTTACACAATTACATATCAGAAAATAATAATGTATTCCAGCTCACTTAGTATTTTATGAATTATCTTTCAAAGCCCAATAATTAGCAAAACCTAAAATTTTCACATCATCTCTCTCGTTAGAATTTCTGCGTCTTCCAACTTTCATATTTTTTTGTCAAACAAACGAGATTTCTTTATGAATTACTTGGTGAGTCATGAATCTAGTCAACTTTTAAAGTATTTGTTTTTCTTTAATTCTATGTTTGATGTAAACTAATAACATAACACTTTTGTTTTCAGATAAATCAATGGAAAAATTTCTTAAAAGACCTTAAAAGAAAATTTGGACGATTTACCATGGGATCCTGCTAAAAGGAAAAAAATCAATGCATATGATTCAAATCAAAGAGATGAGGTACGACGCAAGTATCTAGCTAGAGGTCCTTGTAAACTGTATGGTCATAATTTTCCGAAAAAGATGATTTCAAATTCTTTGAGACGGTTTAGTCCTGCTTGATTTGATTAGTATGGTAATTGGCTTGAGTACAGCGTAACGACCGATAGAGCTTATTGTTTGTGTTGTTACTTGTTTCGAGATGACATACATAAGCAAGGTGGAAATGATAAGTTTGTGACTGAAGGGTTTTCTAGTTGGAATAAGTCTGAGAGATTAGCTTCTCATGTGGGTGGTATGAATAGCTTTCACAATACTGCTGTTAAGATGTGTGATTCTTTGATGAATCAAAAATATTCCATTGCCCAAGCTTTTTATAAGCATGATGATGTCGTGAAAAACGAATACCGTCTTCGGTTGAATGCTTCAGTTGATGCTTCTAGATATTTGCTGCGACAAGGAATATCTTTTCGTGCTTATGATGAATCAGAAGATGCTGGTAATAAAGGAAATTTTCTGGAACTTATAAGATACACCGCAGACCAGAACGAAGCGGTAAGTAAGGTTGTTTTTGAGAATGCTCCAAAAAATAACCAAATGACTTCTCCACAGATTCAGAAAGACATCGTGCATTGTTTTGCCGAAGAAGTTGTGAAATCTATTATTGAAGAAGTTGATCATGGTGTTTTTGGTCTATTGGTGGATGAATCTGCTGATATTTCTCACAAGGAACAAATGGCTGTTGTGTTACGCTTTGTCGATAAGAATGGAACAATCAAAGAAAGATTTATTGGGGTGGTTCATGTAAAAGAGACTTCTTCTTTGACACTTAAGCTAGCTATTGATGGTTTGTTTGCTAAGTATGGCTTGAGCATGAAAAATTTAAGGGGCCAAGGTTATGATGGAGCGAGTAATATGAAAGGTGAATTCAATGGTCTGCGGTCTTTGGTTTTAAGGGAAAACAGTTCAAGCTATTATGTTCATTGCTTTGCTCATCAGCTTCAGTTGGTAGTAGTGGCAGTCGCGAAGAAAAATTTTGAAGTTGGTGATTTTTTTTATAAGATTTCTACATTATTGAATGTAGTTGGGGCTTCTTGCAAATGACAAGATGAGCTTAAAGAAAGATACCATAAGGAAATCGAGAAAGGAATTAGCAGTGGTGAAATTAGCACTGGAAAAGGGCAGAATCAAGAGCGGTCTCTTCAAGGCCATCAAATACTTGTTGGGGTTCTCATCATAAGACACTAGTGCGTCTGGTTGAGTTTTCAATTGTTATTGAGGTGCTTGAATATATCCAGAATGAAGGTCTTGATGACTCAAAGAAAAGACAAGCATATGGTGTTATTAAGTACTTGTGTACTTTTGATTTTGTCTTCTATATGCAGTTGATGCTGCTTATTTTGGGACTAACGAAAAATTTATCCATGGCTTTGCAACAAAAAAATCAAGACATTCTGAATGCTGTTTCATTGGTCCAATCAACTAAGCGAGCACTGCAGAAACTTAGAGATGATGGATGGGACTCTCTGATGGTTAGAGTTTCTTCGTTTTGTAAGAAACATGATATTGAAATGATCACGATGGAAGACAATTTTGTTGGTTCTGGGATGGGACGAAAGAAAAGCAACATAACCAATTTACATCATTATAAGATCAGTTGCTTCAATGTTGTTCTGGATCTGTAGCTGCAAGAGTTCAATGATCGTTTTACTGAGGTAAACACCCAACTCCTTATTTGTATGGCTTCTTTAAGTCCTACAAAATCGTTCAAGTTGTTTGACAAAGAGAAGTTGTTAAAGAAGATGATTTTAGCTTTTTTGAGCGTTCTTCTCTTGAACAGCAACTTGACATCTACATTGATAATATAAGAGAAGATGGCCGATTTAATAACTTGGAGAGTCTTGGAGATATTTCTCGCTTGATGGTTGAAACACAGAAACATCTCGCACATCCTCTAGTTTACAGGCTTTTGAAGTTAGCACTAACTTTGCCAGTTGCTACGGCAACTGTTGAGAGATGTTTTTCTGCCATGAAGTTTGTGAAGACGGCTTCGTGCACCGAATTGGAGATTAATTTTTAAGTGATTGTCTTGTTTGCTTTATTGAAAAGGATTTGTTTGCATCAGTGACAAATGAAACAGTGGAGAAAAACTTTCAAACCATGGCTGAACGTAGAATATGCTTATAAACTTTTTTTTGTAAGCCTTTTTAAATTTAAGAGATTTTTTATTTAATATCATATATTTAGTTTTATATCTATGCCCCCAATAAAATAATTTTCTGCCTCAGCCACTGGTCACACACCATCGAAAATTTTGAGCCGTCCGTTTGAACTCCAAAGTGGGCATTAAGTAGACACTAGAGATTGATAATAGTTTAGTGAAGAATCTTAAAAGCATTCAAGATGGATAATTTCCCATACGGATTTAATATCTAAGATTTCATCTATGGATTGACAACAGCTTGTATCTGCTCCAATGTCTTCCCTTTGGTTTCAGGCACCACCGCGATGACAAAGACAATGGCCAGCGCGTTGATCACGGCATAAATGATGAAAGTTCCTGCACCATTGTTTTTCAATATTACCTATGGGAAATTTCAGACAAAAAGTCATATTAAATATAGTTTACCATAAGAGCTCCAGGACATGAGGAAGTTAAAAGTGTAAGAAACAGCCCACGCTCCAAACCAGTTCACCAGTGTCGCCATGCCTCCTGCTACTCCTTTTATATTTATTGGAAATATCTGCAAGTTCTTGTTTGGTAAGTAAGAAGATAAGATCCTTCTTAAGTAGGTAGCTTGCTTGCTTGCTAAGAATTGTATTTACCTCAGACATGACAACCCACGGCATTGCTCCCATTCCAGCTGAAAACGATGATATATACACCTGCTCTCACCATTATATGATCTTAACAAGCTATTTGTGTTGGTGAAATAACTTGAAACTCAATGACTTACCATTATACCAACAACAGCGAGGATAGGGACTGCTTTCTGTGCCATGTCATGAACCTTGAGATAGAATGAGACCGCCGTGATCAAGCAGCCTATCACTAACCCTGTTGCAGAAACCTGCCACAAACTCCATTGTGTTAGTTATAATCCTAATCCATTCTAAGAGTCTTTTTCTTTTTTTACCAGTAGCAATGGCTTTCTTCCGGCTTTGTCAACTATTGGTGCATTAAGCGCAGTGATTACAACCTGGTTGTTAATTAACAAACCAATAGAGAGATTAAGAACATAATAAACATTGGATTGGTTTTCGTTATATAAATAAGATAGGACCTGAAGAACAGCATATATTATCATCCCAAGTCTTGTGGGGAAACCTGAAACACAAAAATGGCAGATTAAGATACAAGACTGAAGGTGTATAGTTTCTAATCCAAGACTCTAATTTGAGAACCTGCTTGCTCAAATATAGAGCTAGTGTAGAAACAGATCCCGTTGATTCCTCCAAACTGCTGAAACACCATCAGCCCGAATGCTATCTGCTCCAACAAAGAATTGCCACTGGTCACATATGCTACGTTACAAAAAAGTGAAATATTAGATCTTTCGTTGGTTATGGTGTTACAAGAACAGAGCGTATGTATCTTCTCTGAAACAGATCCAGCGCCTTGGCTTTCGGAAGCCTTTCCAGAGTTTCGATATAATCCTGTCAAGAAATGATAAGAGATATGTTTTCAAGATCAAGAGATGGTTTCTTGATCAGAAGATAACAAATGAAAGTTTCAAAAAAACCTGAATCTCAGCTGCTTCCTCTGATATATCAGCCTTCTTCCCACGGAGCTTCCTCAGTGCAACTTCAAATTCTGTATCACGCCCCATCTTTGCCTGCAAAACACATGTAAAATTCACTAAATTACCAAGAATGTGATACATGAGCTTCCATGGTGGTGCTTCTTCTGATCTTACCAGCCATCTTGGAGACTCAGGGATACAGAAGAGGCCAAGAATGGAGACAGCACATGGGATGAGTCCTGAAAACACGGTAACATATCAGTTTAACAACTGAGGGGCTGTTCGTTTCTACGTTCAAATGATCCATTCGAATGGAGATGAGCTTTTTGTTCGTTTAGACACAAAAAGTACAATTCATTCAGATGATCCATTTGAAGTATTTTTTTGGAAATTTAGGCTTAATTTTAAAGTTCATTCAGCTGAACGAATTTGGATCATTTGAATGGAGATGGTTCATTCAAAATGGTATAATGTCTATTATACCCCTTTTGTAATTCACAAATTACAAACTTAAACATAAAATTATTCCGTGACACACGAAAACTGAAAAAACCCACAAAATCTTATTTTCCCGCCAAATCCGAAAATCTCGTTTTCACTAAAAAACAGAAAAATCTCGTTTTCCCTAAAAAAATCAAAAAATCTCGTTTTCCCGCCAAAACCAAAAAATCTCGTTTTCCCTAAAAAAAACCGAAAAATCTCGTTTTCCCGCCAAATCCGTAAAATCTCGTTTTCCCTAAAAACCGAAAAATCTTGTTTTCCCACCAAATCCGAAAAATCTCGTTTTCTCACCAAATCCGAAAAATCTCGTTTTCCCTAAGAAAACCGAAAATCTCGTTTTCCCTAAAAACCGAAAAATCTCGTTTTCCCGCCAAATCCGAAAAATCTCGTTTTCCCGCCAAAACCGAAAAATCTCGTTTTCCCGCCAAATCCAAAAATCTCGTTTTCCCGCCAAAATCACAAAATCTCGTTTTCCCGCCAAAATCACAAAATCTCGTTTTCCCTAAAAAAAACCGAAAAATCTCGTTTTCCCGCCAAATCCGAAAAATCTCGTTTTCCCGCCAAATCCGAAAAATCTCGTTTTTCCGCCAAAACAGCAAAAATGCATTTTCCCGCATTGTTGGAGGTTGATTTAGTTTAAATATATTTTAGACTAAATAATATTAATTACTATAGTTATAATTAATAGCAAACATATGATTAAATCAAAACAAGGGTATATATGTAATTTGTTTATCAAACTCATTTGAATGGAAATAAAAAAAAAA
This sequence comes from Eruca vesicaria subsp. sativa, assembly GCA_932364175.1. Classification (NCBI taxonomy): domain Eukaryota; kingdom Viridiplantae; phylum Streptophyta; class Magnoliopsida; order Brassicales; family Brassicaceae; genus Eruca; species Eruca vesicaria. The sequence continues at coordinate 93,811 of CAKOAT010053489.1, forward strand.
AGAAATAAACATGAAATTCATTCAAATGGTTCATTTAGATGACTCATCTAGATGGAAAAACGAACAACCCCTAAAATCTGGATGGATCATTTAGATGGATCACATAGATGGATCAGCTGAATGGAAATTATAAATGGAGAAACGAACAGCCCCTGACTCAGTGAAGTTCTTTAAAGTACGTAGATTCCTAACCTATTAGTGCTAAGACTCTCCATGTCACCACTGTCCCTATAATGAAGGAAACCGACACTCCAGTGCAGATCAGAATCTGTGGCACAAGAGGGAAGCTTCCATTAAAGAATTCTCAAAAAAAAAATATTAGGGAGACAGAAGATATTTTACCTGATTTAGTGTGGTTAGAGCTCCTCGGAAGGTTTTAGGTGCAATTTCTGCTATAAAGATTGGTACCTACCATCAACACAAATCATTAACAGAATGTTACAATGCATAAATGGATTAGGAGATGTTTGAATTAAATTAATGAGCTCACCACATAAGAGAATGCTCCCATTCCGTAACCCGTCGCCAGTCTTCCGAGATCCAGAGCCAATACTCCCTTTGATGAGGACAGCATTTAACACAAAGAGAGATACATTATTCAAAGCTTTGAGACCAGCATAGGCATTTTGGTTTATGGTCTTGAGTAAGAACCTTGGCAAAGAAGATTGCTAGCCAACCGGCAACACAAAATGCAGAAGAAACTCTCATTGCCTGGATACAACAAATCCACAAGTAACAGTAGTAAGTTAGTAGTTATATATAGTTTCACAAAGCCAACGCTATTGGAAACTTTTAATTTTCTTTTCCTGACCCCTTTTCTTCCAATTAAGTCAGCTATTGGCCCACTTGTGATAGCACCAATCATTGCACCAAAAGTCAGTAAAGAACCAAAGAGTGAAAACTGCAGAATCCCAGGTAATGGTTAAGCAATGGCAATGGATGATCCAGTTAAAAAGATTAGATATAACCTCAGCTATTGTCAGAGAAAGATCATTCCTAATTGCAGCCTGAGCTGGTGAGGAGTAACCTGCCTGCGCCAAACCCCATTTTCAATATAACAACATATCATCAAAGAGCCTAACAAAACTGGTGACTTTCCGTGGATATATAAATACACTTACACATGAACCAAAAGCAAAAGAACCACAAACTGCAACGAACGTGCTAAGATAAACCATCCACGGCTGCTCCGGTTTTGATTCAGCCATATCCTTGTTTACTAATGGTTCCCTGACTTCTCTGCTGCCATCACTTGCGTTTGACATCTTCCTGATTATATATGTATGTCTTACTTCTAGATTTTTTTGTCTCCACAACTACCTCAAAAATGAAGAGAGACGAACACTGAAGCAAGAGTTGAGTAAGAAGGCTGAAGAAATGTACAAAGAAGCAAACTGGAAAAAGCAGAGGACGAGAATATGTAGATGATAACTTTTTTATAGGTGATAATGACATTTTAGACAAGAAACCTTTGTGTGGGGCCGATGAAAGCTATGTTTATGTCTTTTTCGGCATTATGTTTAGGGGGCATATTAGTTTCCTCTATAGCTAATGATAACGTTGAGCTAGTTAAGAGGGGATGAAAAAAAATTGAGGTTATATAAAACGAATATTCTGTATAAAAAAAACATCTTCCTGATGCTTTTGGTAAACTCACTTACAAAAGGATGTCTAAATAAAATTGGATACGGCAAAATGGATTCAGACATATGCAAGTGGCAGTCGTGACGCAGATAAGACAGAGACATACACGTGATACATGATGTTTTTGGCCTCTGTTCAAGAACATGATCTCAGTTTGTTGGCTTCTTTTAACTCCATCCAATAAGTCAATACAAATCTTATCTTTTTTCGTTGTTCTGGTGCGATCTCGTCATCAGAGTTCTTCTAGACTATTTCTACTTGATTGTTCTTCCAGAGATGATTTGTTACAGTTGTCTTTATAAAATTGCAGAAAATCAACAGAATAAAAGAGTTTAAGATAACTAACGAAAATGATCAGTGAAACTGCTGGTATTTTCGTTGGTTAAATAGTACATGAAACTAATCTCTACCCAAATAAAATATCAATACTTTTTATTAACATTTATTATCTAAACAAATTTTAAGCAAAAAGGAAATTTAATTCAGTAAAAAAAATGACATAAGTGTACATGAGTATCTCAAAAACTAAAGAATATGATTTCAAAGAAAGGAGAATGAAGCTGACTTGAAAACGGAGGCTACCTCTGGAAGTACTAACGAAAGAGGTCACGGAAAAGAGGTCTGGTTTCCCTCGTAGAGACCTAACGAGAAATAGCTCAGGATACAAAGTAAGAGACGTAAGATTCGGTCAAAGTCGAGCCGTTGCAAATCCCTCAACTCACGGAAGTAATCTTGGAGATAAGCTTAGATCAATTAAACGTGGCCAGAGGCTATTTAAAGGAAAGGAAGATGAGGAAGAAAGGGGGATTGAATCATTTTCACACATTCGAGAATTCTAAAACATTTTTTATTCTTTGTAATCACAATCGTGACATCTGTAATCATCTTTTTACCAAAAACATCAATACAATCATAATTCATTCTCTAAGTTCTAAACGGGATTAAACCCACATTATCTTTTCTCTAATCTTAACTTGATCTAAAATTAGGAGGTGAGTTTTATCCCTCACATTTGGCGCCGTCTGTGGGGACGAGATAATTGAATTCCTTACTCCGTAACTTGAGAATATATCCATCCAACCAGGCAACGAACCCATCTATCCCCGATCCCGTGATCCAGATCGACGGCTCACTGAACAGAAGAGACTCGAATCTTCAAGTCCTAGAGCCTCGACCCGCCGATCACCGATCCGAGCAACAGCCTCTGGCTAATGCTCAACCCAACCAAACAACCACTGTAACAACCAACCCAAGGTCCGTCAGTGGAAATAGCTCCGGGGTAACAGCCCCCGAGAACCCTCAACGTCAATCTGCTCTGAACCAATCAGAGGCTCAGCTATCTGAGATGCGCCGAATGATGGTGCAGTTGGTAGATAGAGCTCAGGAGAATGAGCGTACGTTGCAACAACTAACTGCTCGGCAGCAACGATTCGAAGAAGTAACTAGAAATCTGACCGAGATAACCCAGCCACTGCAACGTCAGGGCTCGGGAGTCACAGCCACGTTCCCTCGCGGACGTCTAGATTTTTCCCCTAACAGTACTGCTCAAGATGGGCAAGAATCTGTTCTCCGGACACCTCATGCTGGAACAACCCCTGCATTCAGTCCACCCGTAACCAGCGCTATGGGAAGTAACATAGCAACAACAAGCTCTGCGCCCAATCGGATTACTAAATAGAGCACACGTTTACCACCTCCGCCACCTGTTTTCAGGTCCGGAGAAGGAATATCTTTCTCTCCTTGGGGAAGAGCATCAGCTTCAACTTATCAAACTGGGAGCGCGATTCCGAATCGAGATGGTCACCAGAGGACGGGAGCTGATCCCACAGCTCACCCTACTGGTCGCATCCCTCAAAACAACCCAAGAGTTAGTGAGCAATTTAGCCCACCAAATACCTGGGAGAACGACTAAACTCGACTCCGTCAGGAACCTCCCCGTCAGATACATAACGATGACCCAACTATCCTCCCTCTAGAGGGACCTGAGGCCATCCGCAGATATATGGAGCAAACTCATGCAGCTCTCCAAAAGTTGAATGCTCAAGTCCACAAGGCTACGAGCTCAGCTCCCGAAATCGAGAGCTTGATTGAGGAAACCCGTGGGACCCCATTCACGGACATAATCGCTAGTTCTTACATAAGAGATACCCAAAAAATTAGGATTCCCGAATATGATGGGACCTCAGATCCTAAGGCTCATTTGAGTGCCTTCCGATTAGCTATCGTGAAAGCTCACTTTACGAGAAAAGAATGTGAGGCAGGTTACTGCAGGACATTCGCCGAAAACCTGGTCGGAACAGCTCTCGAGTGGTTTTCTAGCCTTGAGCCGAACTCAATAGACAATTTCGACCAGCTCACCAACGCCTTCATGAAGCAGTACTCGACCCATATCCTAAAGCAAGCTTCCGAGGCCGACCTCTAAAAAATCAGACAAGGAATGGGAGACTCATTACAGGTCTATATCAAAAAATTCAGAGCAGTAAGAACTAAGCTCTCGAATCCCAACGAGCAGGTGATAAGGGTTTTTTAATGCCTTAGAGCAAATCGATTGTAGTATTTAAGATTGTCGAACCACAGGGAACTAGTGATCTAAGCACTAAGAGTACACAAACTTTCCTAATCTAAGCAAATAGAGAGTTCGATTTGTAACAAGCTAATGTTCCTAGAAATATAAACAAGGTGATCTCAAATCCAATCTAGAAACAATCACAAGAAATACTTTTAATCAAATGATAAGGTAGAATCCATGGGATTAGACAATTGATCTAAAACAATTAAAGTTTCAATCAAAATGTTCCTTAAACAACTTAGCTAAGCAAGTTCTAGGTCTAGAAAAATACTCATTTGCTTTCATTAATCAAACACAAATGGTCATTGACTCAATTAATTCAAGCAATCATTAAGAGTAGGTTTAATAACTATCTAAAACCCTTAGATACAAATGGTTATTGGCTAGGTAGTCTTAAAGCTAATGAGAGTTGGTTCAGTCATTTAAACATACACTTTGTGGGCAGAAAATGACTAAGGTTCAATCCTATAGTGATCAAGTCTAGAATAGCATTAAACACACTCTACTAGCAAGGAAACACTTAGATCTACACTTAATCACCCTAAATCTACCTAACCCATGAATTCTAAAAGTGTCTACTCTCTAATCTCCATGAGAAACCTTAGATCTATGATGGATTCAAGGATAATCATGTTAATGAGAATGAGAAACAAGATATAAAATGAAGTACTTCCTTAAAATGATAAAAAGATTCAAGCTTTTACAATTATAAACAAGTTCTTGAGAGAAAATGAGATACATTTGAGTTTTTGGGATCTAAAACTATATATAGAAGGTCTAAATTCGAGTTGGTTTGACCAGATTTAACCGGGTCAAACCGGAATAAACCGGTCAAACCATGCATAGTTAGCTCCACCGCGGCCATCAACCACCCGCGATCACGAGCCGTGGTCATCCCCTTCCCTTCGCGACCTCGTCTCGCCGCGGTGTCACCCGCGATACTTCCCTGGTGGTTTAGTCGACTCTTGGCCGCGTCTAGCTTCGTCCCGCGGTGGTTAACCCGCGGTGGAATCAACCTCTCAATCCTCTCCAATGGTGGCTTCTCTCTCGTCATTCAATCCACCATTGTTGAAAGCTTCTCTCCGTCGCTTCTCCTTCCTCTGCTATTCCACGACGTCAAGGTCACCTCCGTCGTCGCTTTCCGTCACGGATCCAAGTCGGAGCCCTCCTCCACGCTATCCACCATGGAAGCTTAACGCCGTCTTCGTTTCTCTCTCCTAGCCGTGCTCATCTCCGTCGTATTTGGGTCGAGCTCGTGCTCCGGTGCTCGAGTCTCGTCATGGTAGGCTCACCGTCGTGCTCATCGTCGCCGTCGGGATCTGCAACACAAAAGCTCGTGAGCTCCCATGGCCACTTTTTCCCTTTTTGCAACCTAGGTCCTTAAGTTTTGCTTATTTTGATATCAGCTCCAAACTTTGTAAAGTGCAGAAACACCCTCTTGAATCAACCCCTGGACTTTTGATTGTGCATTATAAACCCAGCGAATATTACTGATTTGCAATCTTGGTCCCTGTATTCTCGTGGCCTTTGGTTTCTGATCCAAAACTTCCATAATTGCATAGATAACCTTGCAATTTCACCTCAAACTTCCAAATATGCATTTTAAACCCTGTTTTATGCAAATGAACAAATGTATGCTCTATATACATATAATATGCAATCTAAATGATCAAATGAACAAAAATAGGATACTAAAAACCTATAAAAATATGAGATATCACCAGGTTGCCATCGAAGCCCTTAGAAGAGGCCTCTGGTACAAATCGGAATTCTGGTTCGAGCTAACGCTCAATCCTCCCCCAACTATCGATGATGCTCTTCACAAAGCATCTAGATATATTACCTTGGAAGAGGAAACAGCTGTACTAGATAAAATCCATAAGAAATCTCATAATCACCCGAATGGTGAAGCCTCGGAAACAAAAGGATCCTCTAAAAAGGAGAGCTTCCGAAATAATCAGACCCAGGGAGAGCATTCTTATGCAATCGAAGAAGCTCAACAGGAAAAACCTGTTGCCGCGACAAGTAAAACCCCCTGGTCAAAAGGCTATGATGAAAATAAACACTGCTCTTACCACGATCAGAAAGGGCACTCAACCGAGAAATATTGGGCCCTCCAACGACAATTGGCAGCCAAATTCGCAGCCGGAAAACTAAAGGATGTGGAACTCAAAAAACCATCTCCTTATCAAAAGAGAGGCCCCAGAGATACCTCTCCGAAACGCGAAAGGTCCCCTGAGAAGGAGACAGATTCGCCACCACCTTGGGAGATGATGGTAGCCAGAAAATCTCCAATGCGTGAAATTTCCAATGCGTGAAATTTCCGACACCCGAAGGAATAACCACCGTACGAGGTAGCCAGAAAATCTCCAGGATCTGCTACTTGGGGGGATTCGGAATCCTCAAGGGAAATTCTCCCAGGGAAAAAGCTTACAAATCGAGGCCCTCCTAAGTAAACCACCACCTCAATCGAGCCCCAGCTCAAGAGTGGACTACATTCTTGGAGGGTCCGATTTATGTCAGGACTCCGTTAACTCTATCAAAAGTCACGTATGAAAGGCTGTGTCTAATACTCAATCTAAACTTCCCAACCCTGAATCCAACACTAAAATTTCCTTTTGGGAGAGCGAGACATCAGACCTTGACGGGCCTCACGATGACGCCTTAATCGTCACCTTGAACATCGCAGGCTACGAAGTGCCTAAGCTGATGCTAGACACCGGGAGCTCTGTCGACCTTATTTTCGATAACGCCCTGAAAGGGATGGAAATAGACAACTACAAAATTATTGGCCAGAAAGCTAACCTCGTAGGGTTCTCCGGAGAAACAGTTACCTCTCTGGGAACCATTAAGCTTCCGGTCATAGCTGGCAGGATTATGAAAATGACCAATTTCGTAGTTATCGACAGAACTTCTCCATTTCATGCAATCCTAGGAAGATCCTGGATCCATAATATGAAAGCAGTAGCTTCCACTTATCAGCAATGCGTGAAATTTCCGACACCCGAAGGAATAACCACCGTACGAGGTAGCCAGAAAATCTCCAGGATCTGCTACTTGGGGGGATTCGGAATCCTCAAGGAATCACCCCAATAGCAATTACAGATCCAGGAAGATCAAGAGATGCAACAAAATATTCGAGGTCCCCTTAGGAACCTCACCGAGCGAGTTGGCATCGACGATTCTGATCCTGAAAAACAAGTGAACATCGGATCGGAGCTAAATCTCGAAACTAAAAAGGAGCTAATCGACTTCCTGAAAAGCAATGTCAAAACGTTTGCATTGACCACCAGTGACATGAAGGGTATAGACCCAAACGTCACCACTCATAAGCTCAATGTAGACCCTACTTTCAAACCGATCAAACAAAAGTGTCCCAAGCTGGGCCTCAAAAAAGCTCAAGCTGTCAACGACGAAGTCGACCAACTTACGAAAGCAGGGTCCATTCGTGAGGTGCATTACCCCGATTGGTTGGCTAACTCCGTAGTCGTAAAAAAGAAAAACGGGAAGTGGAGAATCTGTGTAGACTTCACCGACCTAAACAAGGCTTATCCTAAAGACAACTTTCCGTTACCTCACATCGATCGCCTCGTTGAAGCGACAGCTGGCCATCAGCTCCTATCCTTTATGGATGCCTTCTCGGGGTATAATCAAATCATGATGAACCCTGAAGACCAAGAAAAAACTGCGTTCATAACCGAACACGGAACCTATTGTTACAAGGTAATGCCATTCGGATTAAAAAACGCAGGTTTTACCTACCAAAAGCTCGTGAACAAAATGTTCGCTGGACAACTCGGAAAAACCATGGAGGTATATACCGACGACATGCTAGTCAAATATTCAGCTGGATAAAATCACATCTCCCACCTAAAAGAATGCTTCGATATCCTCAACAAATACGATATGAAACTCAACCCCACAAAATGCACTTTCGGGGTGTACAACCCAGATCCCAAAAATCCCAAAAATCAAAACTCGCAAATTCAAAAAACATACCTCCGGGGGCACAACCCAGATCCCAAGCTCGCTTGTCCACAGAGTAAGCACCTGCAGAACTAGAAATTCTCCTGACCTCGGAAATACTTCCGGGGGCACGACCCAAACCCCGGAGAACAACGACGTACCTGAAGATATTCCCTGGAACCCGGACTCCATCGAGCCTAACCCAAGGAATATCCCCGGGGGCACTACCTCCGGCCACAATGAAATTCAGGGACCTCCTTCATCTCTCCATAACAAAATCATAGGGAGAGAGGACTGGAGAATACCAATCATGCAGTACATCTCGGAGGACAAGGCCCCCCCCCCAAAAATGGGAAGCGCGAAAACTCAAAGCGTTAAGCGCAAGATACTGCATAATGGAATCCATCCTTTATAAACGAAGCGTGTCGGGGCCTTACTTAAGATGCGTCCACGGCCTCGATGCTATCAAAATCATGAAGGAAATGCACGATGGCTCATGTGGAAACCACTCTGGTGGTAGAGACTTAGCTATCTGAATCAAAAGGCAAGACTATTTCTGGCCTACCATTATCGCCGACTGTGAAGTCTACTCGTCTTCATTCGACAAATGCCAGAGGCACGCACGATTTATACATCAACCCTCGGAGAAATTATCCTCGATATCCGCCCCATACCCGTTCATGAGATGGTCCATGGATATCGTAGGACCGCTAGTAGTGTCAGGAACATGAAGGCAGAAGCTACGCTTACTGTTAGTCCTGACAGACTACTTCACAAAATGGATAGGAGCTGAAGCTTTCCAACAGGTAATAACTAAAGTCAAAACCGAACGACTCGTATGGAGAGACATCATATGCCGCCACGGCATCCCATACGAAATCGTAACCGATAACATATCACAATTCATATCTAATGACTTCAAAGATTTTTGCGACAAGTGGAAAATTCGTCCCACCATGTCGACACCTCGATACCCTCAGGGAAACGGCCAGGCGGAGGCTGCTAATAAATCGGTATTAGCAAACCTCAAGAAACGCCTCAGAATTGATAAAAGTTCTTGGTCCGAAAGATTACCTGAAGTGCTTTGTGCCGAACCACCCCACGAAGGGCTATGGAAAAAACTCCCTTCTCCCTAGCCTACGGGATGGAAGCTGTCGTCACAGCCGAAACCATCACCGGGAGCCTCCGCCGAGAGTCTGTACGTCTAATCCCAAAGTCAACAATCAGCTCTTATTAGATAACCTCGATTTAATTGAGGAACGACGAGACCAAGTGATATACTATGTTTTTATAATAAATATCTATGTTTTGGAGTCTATTAGGTATATTTTCAGGTTCAGGAGCATTTTGTGGTAATGTGATGATTTAGGTCCCTTTTGGTGCTTAAAGAAGAGTTTTCCAAGATGACTATGAAGATCCGACATAAGAGATACATATCGATCGATACACACCCTGTGTAATCGATCGATGACGCTTCCGTAGAAGTTGAAGTCGAGATACTCCATCGATCGATGTACACCATGTACCATCGATCGATACAAAGCGTGATGAGCAAGATTTATTTGGCCAACTTGAAGCCCAAGTTCTCACCAAATTACAAGATTGCCCCTGGCGAGTTTATTAACCCAATTGTACTTGTATTTATAGTTATGCCTATGAGCCCTAGAAAGACAATCAGAAATTAAGAGTTTTGTATTCTATTCTATACTTAGCAATAAAAGAATTTTCTTTTCATCTTATTCTTTTGCTATGAATCACTTGGCTATGTCTGAGTAGATTCATTTGTTAGATTTAGGGTTCAAATAGTTATGAGGGATTAGCCCCAACTATGTTCATTTGTTAGATTTAGGGTTCAAATAGTTATGAGGGATTAGCCCCAACTATGGTATGTTGAATTGTTATATTCATTAACCAAATGAACCCTAATGCTTCTTCTAGATTAGCTACCTAGAAGTATGATTATGGAGTGACTAATCTAATAGTCATTATCCTGAAATCATTTGGCTAAGCTCAGACTCTATTAGGCACGTNAGGGTTCAAATAGTTATGAGGGATTAGCCCCAACTATGGTATGTTGAATTGTTATATTCATTAACCAAATGAACCCTAATGCTTCTTCTAGATTAGCTACCTAGAAGTATGATTATGGAGTGACTAATCTAATAGTCATTATCCTGAAATCATTTGGCTAAGCTCAGACTCTATTAGGCACGTGCGATAGGCGGTCTAACAGATGTTCTCGGGTGGACACAGTTTCAATTCGATCCGATGCTATATCGATCGATACTCCTTTAGAGTAATCGATCGACGACAAAGCATATCGATCGATACAGCGATAGCAACATCGATCGGTATTGTCGGCAATCAGATCAATGGACGAGTCTAACTAGCGACAGCTATAGATTTGTCTAAGGATTGAAGTCCTCATATATTTGGAAGCAATTCGTTAAAACATCCATAGATTTATAATCCTGATTTTCTGAATAGTAACCTTGAATCTAGCTATTTTCTCTTATTGTTTTCAAACCCATCTTCTCAGCAACTTACCATTGCTACCAACTATTTATTTTGTTGTTTTAAACCTTTTTCAACCTAGCTTAATCACTTAGGATTAATTCTTTTGTGACTCTAGTTCCCTGTGGATTCGATCCCTAAGTACTACGATTGAACCTCTTATTTGAAAGAGTAAATCACTCCTTAGGTTAAACATCGTTGCCGGAGAACTAAGATTACTATTAGATTTAATCTGATTCAGTCTAGGTTATTTGTTACTTTTTATTTTCCAATCTTTTGACATCAAATTTTGACACAATTTTTTTTTCTTTTTCTTTTTGTCTCTTTCAGGTACATGCCCAGCAGTACCAGAAGCAACAAGGACGAGCAACTTTTGTACTCAGAAGATCCCAACTACCCGGAACGTAGCATCTGCAAAGACCTACGCTCCACATCGATCGATACCAACACCACAGTATCGACCGATACCGCTTTCCACCCGACGACCAACCGTTCGTCAACCGATTCCCACACCACCACATCGATCGACAACAACCACCGTTCGTCAACCGATACCCTTCCCTTGACATCGATCGATACAACTTATCTTATATCGATCGATACTAACCGGCGAGACATGGTAGCGCCTACGATTCTCATACCCGATGAGAAAGGAGACCTGCGTGATCAAGATGGTCACCTGCGTAATGCATCAGGTCAGAAGCTGAATGATCAGAAGGAGATCATTACTGAAGAAGACACTGCACCTACAGGCATCATCCAACCTGTTGAAGAGACCAGAACCTTGGCTGATTTCAACCGTCCAGATCAGTTCTATTCCAACCGATCAGCCATCCTCCCTCCTGCCATTCAGAGAGGAGATTTTGAGCTCAAGCCGCAGTACTACTCACTTGTTGGACAAATCCCTTTTTGTGGTTTGCCCCATGAGCATCCTATGAACCATCTGGAGAGGTTCGAGGATCTTATAACCCTAGTCAAAGTAAAAGGAGTTCCTCAAGACTACCTTTTCTGCAAGCTTTTCAAGTATTCTCTATCTGGAGAAGCTTTGCAGTGGCTGAGACAACTACCACCAGGTTCCTTTACCACATGGAGTGACATCAAACACTCATTCCTGCGTAATTTCTTTGATGATTCACGCGCTGAAGACTGGAGGAAGAAAATTGCTACATTCACCCAAGACCCTGAAGAGTCATACAAGGATACTTGGAACAGATTAAAATCCTAACAGAGAGATTGCCCACACCACGGATTCAACAAAGTGCAACTGCTATGCACTTTCTACAGAGGCATCAGCCCAGAATTCAAGAGAGCCCTTGATACAGCTAGTGATGGCAACTTCACCACCAGGAATCCGCAGAGTGCTATCAAGCTAATTGACAACTTAGCTACCAGCAATTGCACGAAGAACTCTGTGACGCAGACTACATCATCCATTGGAAAGGAGTACATCAATGAAGTTTAAGCTCAGCTAAACAATATTCAGAAGCTCCTAACCAAGCAGATCTCTTCAGTGGAAGATGCAGACCTTATTGAAGAAGATGTTAACTGGATCAGTGGAGCAGGTTTTCAGAGACCTAATAACCAAGGAGGATACAGAAACTTCACAGGCCAGAGAAGCAACTTCAACCAGAGTTCCCAGAAGCCAACGAACTTCAGCAGCAGCAACCCCAACAACAACAAAAGCTTTGGAAGTACCTTCTACACCAACCCAAACCCACCCACCCAAGATTTTAAACTGGAGGAGTTGGTAGACAAGATACTTGAGAGTCAGCAGAAGCTAGAGGTGAACTTCAACGGAAAGATAGACTCTGTCTATAACACCTTCACCACGAAGATATATGCCCTCAGCACCCATGTGAAGAAGCTAGAGACCCAGGTGTTTCAGACAGGAGAAGCACTTAAGAAGCAGGAATTCACCCCTAACCAGAACATCAACGCCATCTTGGATGATGAATTCTGGCAAGAGGTAGTAGAAGAGATTCAGAGATCTGAAGATGAGAGTGAACGAGAATTCGCCTACGACTACTATCGATCGATATCACCAGCTCAACATCGATCGATACCTACCCAAGCTTATGGCAGACCACCTAGGTCTGAAGATAGAGCCTTCTAACGAGAATTTCATCTTTGTGGATTGTTCTCAACAGAGCTCTAGAGGCATAGTTCGAAACCTTGAGGTACAAATTGGAGAAACCCTAATTCCTACAGATTTCCATGTCCTCTCCAACAAGCTCAACTTCAAGACTTCTCTACTACTTGGAAGAGCATTCTTAGCCACAGTTGGAGCCGTTTGTGACCTACACACCAACAAGCTCTGCCTAACCCTTATCAACCCTTCCGTCCACTACAACCATGTCCCAATCATCAAGTTTCCAAGGTCAGCAAGCTCAACACTCGTAGCCACCTGTTTCTGAGCCCACGAGTATGATTCTATGGGAGACTATGAAATCGAAGAAGCAGTATCGACCAATGACAACCCTACCCCATCGCCCGATACCAGTGCCAACCCATCGACCGACAGAACCACATGGTCATCGATCGATAAGGAGTTCCAGAAGATCAAAGACGAGTTTCCAAAAACCGATCTCCGCATAGATGAGTGGGAAAACGATCATTACTTGCCCGTGCTTGCTAGTATCAATACTCAGGAGGAGTATGATGAAGATTATGAGGAGGAACGAGCTATAGAGTACCGATTTCTTCGAGAAGATGAAGAACAACCTCCATTCTCGACCTTCATCCGACGAGCATCGACCGATATGACACCTGGTCCATCGATCGATATGCCCTACCCCAGATCGCGCAAACGACGGTTCGAATCAACGAGCGACGAACCCTACTGCAAACCAGTCTATGTCCCACACGAACCACGAGATGGAGATTACTCGATTGGAAGCTGGGCCAGCTCTTATCACGAAAGCTTTGCAGTTGATATAGCACCTCTACAAAGTGCGATCCAACCTACAGATCCCGTATCGCTCGACATGGAGTACAAGCCATCGACCGACATGATCTACAAGCCATCGATACGTTTCACCATCGGTCGATATCAATCTCAGACCACCAACCGATCATGCCACAACACCATCCGAGGTACAAACATCCAAATTTGATTTAAATTCACTAATTCCGGATGAGTTTGGTATTTTCAGGGATTCAGATGGTCATGCACGAGCCATAGATGGGAGAATCATTCCAATCTCCACAGAAGATGTTGCAGACATCCTTCAGATGGCCAATGGACCTATCATCGAAATTGACCCGCACCAGAGAAAACGGCCATCGACCGATGCATGGAGACTAGCATCGATCGATACGCACCGAGAGTATGGGACGAGAGCCTTCCAAAACGGAGAAAGTCATTTCTTTTTAGAAAAGAAAGACGAATATGGAGTCTACAGAGATGAATCTGGCCATGCAAGAGCAGTTTACGGAGACATCATCCCTGTCACCAAAGAAGATATGGAAAACTTGCTAAAGAGAGCCTCACTATTTGGTCGCTCTTGTTTCTGTCTACCAGAATATGCTGATCAATTCGCTAAAGGAGTTCCAGATGGCAAGCTCTACACACAGAAAGAAGTCACCTACATGCTAGATGGCCTCACCAGCGATCACAACTGGAAGATAACAGGCATGAGACTTGACCTTGAGGAAGAACTATCAAGACTTCGAGGTGATATGCTATGGAAGACCAGCAGAAATGACTTAGTACGAAAGGAACGAGATGCCCTACAAGAAGAAGTCAACACCTTGCGCGCACAACTGAAGTCTCAGACACAGGAATCGACCGATACAGACCCCCCTGCATCGATCGATATACCCGTACTTAACCCAATCGAGCACCACTTACAGAAGCTATCGATCGATGACAAACCCAGTCCATCGATCGATACCCGTGCTCCAGAATTCTGTACCAGGAAAGAACTTGAAGAAACCACAGCCAAGATCTACAAATCAATTGAGGCTTGTGAAAACGAAGATTACTATCTATTGGACAAGTATTGGTTCCCAGTGAAAGGAAACAAGGTTTAAAAGCCTCCCAGGCCATTAATGGTTCAAAAGGACCTAACACAAGCAAAGGTTTAAAAGCCTCCTCAGGCTATAAGTCTTAAAAAACAGGCAAAAGCCCGTAGGGCAGAAATCCTAAGAACATAATAAATAACTTAAAGGAGATCCAGTCTTCAATCTTCTTGACCCTTATCCCCAAGAACCTTCTAGACATCGCGATCTTCCTCGATTGCCTCATTATCCTTAACCAGGGCACCTTCATCCGTCTCCTTGTCGTTACCTCCCGGGACCACGTCAACTGGGGCTAAATCAGGACCCACCAAACCTAAATTAGAACCATACTCTCCAGAAAAGGACGGATTAAACACGTTGATCTCAAAAGTACCCGAGCTTTCTGAGAGTTGGGGAAGAGGGAGCTTGCTAACTGAGAAGTCAGAGACCTGCGCCTTCTCGTAAGCAGCAGTCGCTTCCGGTATCAAAGCCATCAAACGATTGTATTCATCCTCAGCGCTTTGAATCTCGTTTGTCAGCATATCCTTTAAAAGCTTCGTGTTAGCTTGAAGCTCTTGAGCGTAGATCTGAAGGTCAACCTCATCTTTCTTCTTGGAGAACTTCTCCTTGATAGAGACAAGGATCTTGTTGTAAGCATCGATGACCTCTTTCTTTCCCCTTCTAACGGCGAATTTGACTTCGGCTTCCTTATTCTTCTGACTAACTTGAGACGAGGCAATCAGATCTTGAACTTGTTGTTCAGCAATTCTCTGAGCACTGTCTAGCTCGGCAATCCTCCTACTTTTCACCTTAACGTCAATTTCCAAGCTCTCAATCTTCCCTTGTTGAGTGTCAGACTTCCAGCCGAGCCTCTCAACTTCGGATTGAAGTACTAAAGCCTGAGCTCTGGCTTGATCACACTCAACCTTGGTGGCCTTGACCATCTCAGTAACCTGGGCTAGTTCTCCTGCATTGGGGGCATTGCTCACTGTCTCTTCAAACTTCAGCTGAGCCATGTTAACAGCTCCAGCCAACTACAAAGAAACAAAAACAGCAAAAATAAGTACCTTCCTAGGAAAAGCAGTAAAAAAAGGCTAAAAACCCCGTACCTGACCCATGTAATGAGCAATCTCGATGAACTCATCTCTGTTAGTCAGATTGTTAACCGGGGGAAGGGAACATCCTGTCCTCTTCATATGTCTCATCAATGTTGCCAAGCCTCAGGGATCGTCGAGAATCGATCCAGGTTTCGAGTGAGCAAAGTTCCAACCTACGGTTCCTCCTCTGGAAGATGAGGAAGAGGATCTGGAAGGTCTGTCACCTTGATCAGACCGTGACCTCTTGTTCCTAGGGAGATCAATCTCGGAAGGCTCCTTGATCGTCTGAGGATCGATTTCCATGACCTGAACATCGAAGCGAGGGACTATGTCTTGAGCTCCCTGCGCTTCAATAGGGTTGACATCCTTAGCCGGAGTAGAAGCTCCATCGTCAAGAACCTCCTTCACAAAACTGAGGAAAGATCCTCCCTGATTCTTCTCACTTCCTCGTGAGGTGCTAGCCGCTTTTGCTGGTCTACCCCTAGATCGGAACGACGGCTGGAGAGGCATCTTGGCTGATTGAGTCTTCTCAGTTCCAAAAGTACTAGCTCCCGTCGAAATCGATACCACCGAGTTACCTTCGGAAACTGCGTTAATAAATTTCTTTAGTACTCGAACATCTTAAAAATAAGCTTATACATATAAAAAAAAATTAAAGTAAGCACATTACCTTATAACTCTGCGATCGGGATAGGATTTAGAAAAGAAGCGTTATACCGATCCGGAAATCTGGCCGATCTTACTCGAGAAGTAGTATAAGACGCCCAGGTACAGGGAGTTTGCTGCAGCTTTCGAAAGAGAGCTCTGGTGAGCTTGCCAATAAGCGTAGGAGGATCCTCAATATCTGTAAACAAAATCAGGCATTTATCAGGTCACTACAAATAAAAATGAGTAAATGCATTCCTAAAAGTTCTAACAAGATGCATCAGACCAAATGGTCCTGAGGGCGCGACCCACAGGAACCGTCGAAGGGTCAATTTTAACATAGAAATACTTCTTCCGCCAGTCTTCATCGCTGCTAGAGAACTTGAAAATGCCCAACCTGGGACGACACGAAAGATAGTAGGTCCCGCTACCACCATCTTTCGAAGCACTCTCCTTTATCGAGAATAGACTCATTAGGTCATTAATCCCGACAGCGACCCCTTCTTCTTTGGACCTAGTGATAAAACCATTTCTCACTCGGATAACAGAGGGACAGAGTTAGGAGAGGGCTAGTTGGTAATGATCGAGGAGGTCTAACAAAAGATCAGGGAGAGGGAACTTAAGATGACTCTTAGAAATATAATTTTCGTGAACACAGAACCAGCCCTCTGGAGCCGTTTCGGGGGTTTCGTGGTCTTCACAAACCCTGGCTAATTCCTTACGGCCTTGAGCTTGGACCCTACGGTTAGGGGTGGGCACTTTATCCGATACCCGAACTCGTACCCGAACCCGACCCGAAATATCCGAACCGAAATCCGAACCGAAGTAGCAAAATACCCGAACGGGTATTGATTTAGGAGAGTTTGGATATCCGAACCCGAACGGGTATTACCCGAACCCGAACGGGTATCCGAAGATAACCGAACATATGTATATATACCTATTTATTCCTAGTTTATTTGTCTCATTTTATTACAAATATTTATATTAATGTTCTTTATAATTTAAGATCAGATAATATACATATAATTGTAAAAAAAAAAATTTGTTACTCATTTAAAATGCATATTAAGCTTCTTATTTCCTATTTTAAACAAAATTTGCATCCAAAATTCAAAAATAACAACCAAATTAATGATTTTTATTTTCAATAATTTATTTTCAAACTTATTAATCGTCTAACTTATTAAACATTTTAAAAACAGTTAAGTTAATAGTTAAATTTTAAATACATGAAACTTAAGTAATAAAGAATTTGAAATTTTCTTTCAAAATCTAAATATCTGAACCCGACCCGAAATAACCGAACCCGAACTAAAAATATCCGAACCCGACCCGATATGTAAAAATACCCAAACAGGTTCTATACCCCAATACCGAAATACCCGAAAATCCGAAATACCCGACCCGAACCCGAACGGGTACCCGAACGCCCACCCCTAGTTAACAGCTTCTTGGCCCTTCAACACAGAAGGCGGATGAGATCCGGAGGGAGTACTCCCACTAGAGCCACCGGTTCTCTTTGTTCGTTTGGAAACTCTCTGGGCAATTGATTCCTTAGCCATCTTCTTCTTATCAGCCTTCTTCATTGACTCTCCTACTTCTTGTTTCACCCTCATGAGTCGAACACCAGTAGCGGAGATTCCAATTTCTCTAGAACCTTCTTTTGGTCCGTCATAACAAGGAATGATGAAAGAAATCGGAAAAGAAAAGAAAGATCGAACTAGCAAACTAAAATCTTGGAGCAAGAATTGAGAAAATCTACCCGAACGTAAGCTTAATGAAAAATAAATAACAACGAGAGAAAGTAAAATAAAGGAACCAGAGGAAGTTACCTGGGAAACCGAATCGAGACGTGGAGCAGATGGGGAAAGTTGCAGTTAATGTAAACAGCTTTATATCTCGTCAAGTCTCGAAAATCGGGGGATAACTATTTCAAATTCATTTCATCTGAGTCGTCGATTTCACTAAATATAATCATAGCCGTCGGATTATATGAGGGATATCCTCGAAAAAAGATAACGAGTAATCATTATCTCAGCGAAAAAGTTAAGATTTGGCGGCTAGGTTTAGCTTCCGAGAAAAAGTATCTTCTCTCGAAAGCTGGGGGCAACTGTTGGGCCCAAATATTGCCCGTTAGCTGAAGCTGATGGGTAAATTAACAAGAGCTGATGATGGGCCGCAATAAGGCCGGCCACGGGCTATGACTTCAAGGAAAGGAGAATGAAGCTGACTTGGAGACGGAGGCTACCTCTGGGAGTACTAACGAAAGAGGTCACGGAAAAAAGGTCCGGTTTCCCGCGTAGAGACTTAATGAGAAACAGCTCAGGATACAAAGTAAGAGGCGTAAGATTCGGTCAAAGTCGAGCCGTTGCAAATCCCTCAACTCACGGAAGCAATCTCAGAGATAAGCTAGGATCAGTTAAACGCGGTCTGAGGCTATTTAAAGGAGAGGAAGATGAGGAAGAAAGGGGGATTGAATCATTTTCACACATTCGAGAATTCTAAAACTTTCTTTATTCTTTGTAATCACAATCGTGACATTTGTAATCATCTTTTTACCAAAAACTTCAATACAATCATAATTCATTCTCTAAGTTCTAAACGGGATTCAGCCCACGTTATCTTTTCTCTAATCTTAACCTGATCTAAAATTAAGAGGTGAGTTTTATCCCTCACAATATCCCTAAATACTAAATCACAAGTCACTCACCAATAAAATTGTGACATGTGTAAATGGTTTACAAAATAAAAATAAAAATTATACTATATTCTATTTATTTTAAATTTTTTTTTTGACAACAACAACATAACAAGAAAACTTTTAACTATGCTCTCCTAGATCAGACAACTAAGCCGGGGGCATATGGTCGACATAGAACATAGCAGAAAGGAAACACCGGATACCGTGTACGAGCTTATCCGCCACTAGATTTTGTGTCCTTGGAATATGTCTAATATTTATTTTAAATATTTCTGCCAAAGAAAATCTCCCTATTTTTCTCACACACACGTTTAAGAAGACTTTAGTAACTTCCACTCTCAACTGCTCCATCTCTTACACTCAATTAACCACACAAAATTTCTATATATTTTTTCACTATTCTCGAAAGTTTCATCTTCTTCCTTTTATTTTTGTTGAGAATTGGCAGTTTCATTGAGTGTAGCAAAGATTATTTAAGTTCATGCTTCCCTTTTTCTAAGCATTTTTCTATTAATATTTTCTGCATGATTTAAGTTGAAGAATATTAGAATCTCTTATATACTAAATCACAAATCACTTTACCAATTAAATTATACCACATAATTTATGTTTTCAAAACTAAAAATAAAATCAACTAAAAAGATAATATAAAAAAAATCGGTAGACAGCAGTTTTTTTCACTTCCTCTTAGTCTATAAAATTTAACAGATGCTATAATCACTCAAAACAGGCGTGTGATAGTGAACATGCCAAATTAATCTGTGAAATGATATAGGCTGTAATCAAGGAAATCTTATTAGGTGTTTGCAATCTTTGTAATGGAGACTTGAAGTTTGTTCAAGATCATGATCAAAACAGATTAGTGTTTAATTTGATCAACAATGTCAAAATTTTAATGTATGTTTGCTGTCTTATATATTCTTATAGTATACTAAATCACAAACCATTTTACCAATTAAATTCTACCACATAATTTATGTATTCAAAACTAAAAATAAAATCAATTAAAAAGATAATATAAAAAAATCGGTAGACAACAGTTTTTCAAATATTCCACTACACATGATCTTCTTTTTTCTCCAAATTTTTTTCTCTTTTCTCACTTCCTCTAAATCTATAAAATTTAACAGATGCTATAATCACTCAAAACAGGCGTAGTGAAAGTGCTATATCTGTGAAATGATATATGCTGTAATCAAGTAAATCTTATCAGGTGTTTGCAATCTTTGTAATGGAGACTTGAAGTTTGTTCGGGACCACGATCAAAACAGGTTAGTGTTTAATTTGATCAACAATGTCAAAAAATTAATGTATGTTTGCTGTCTTCAGTATAAATGTGTTATAGGAGCATTAGGTTCGAAGCATTACAGAAATTGTTGCTGCGATCAGGAAGAGTTTATGATGATATATTGAGCATCCTCTGGAGAAAGATAAGTAAAACATTAAATCAATGTGAAATTTAAAAACAGAAAAAAATTTATTGGCTATATTAGATACAACTATATAAGGAAGTGCCTTTGTTAGTGTTGAAAAGATGGCAAAATAGGTGATGCCTGCTTAATTTTGAAAACAAAAGAAAGATATGTACATATCTGAATTACTTTTTTAAGTTTCTCAAGAAATTGGTCCTCATTCTTTGCAATACATAATGAGTCAAAAGAACAAAGGTTTTCTGGACTTTTACTGTAAGAAAGTGAGTAAACGCGTTGGCCAACTGGTAATGTCACAAGAAAGGAATGAAAGAGAAATTTTTGTGACGAAGGATCAAATATTCAGAAGTAAAGCTGTCCTAAAGGCCACAGCTGAAATTTGGGCGATGAACAATAATTTCGATTGTTCTCAAATCGACGAGAAAATGGTGGTATATTCGATGTAAAGATTCAATATGTAATTGGACTGTGCGTGCGCAATGTCTAGATGGGTCTACATACTTCATGATCAACAAGTGTGTGGCACTTCATTCATGTGCACCCTCTAAGAGAAGCAAATTTGGGAAAAAGGCGTCAGCAAGAACAATTGGGACTTTGATACAACATAGATTTGAGGATCCCCATGAAAGACCAAAAGCAAATGATATAGTCCAGTATATGCGCCTGGAGCATAGTTGTGAGATTAGTTATTGGCACGCCTGGGAAGCTCGTGAGTTTGCAATTGCAGCAGCTAGAGGTACACCTGATCAAAGTTATGCAAAAATACCAAAATATTTGTATATGCTTAAAGAAGCTAATCCTGGTACGCATACTCACTATGAAACCACTAAGGAAGGGAGATTCAAGTATCTGTTTCTCTCGTTTGGGCAATCAGTTAGAGGATTCTACAATGGCATTCGCAAGGTGATTGTTGTTGATGGAACTTTTCTTAAGATGGCTCAACTTCCATGGGTGGAAGATGGCTTGGTAGCAGATGGCTTGCTAGAAGATGGCTCAACTTCCACGGCTGCATCCTTAAAGGAATCTTTAAGCTCAGAATGCATTTTCTCAAACCTTTCACCCATCTGTTTATGTATCCTTTCTTCCATTGCCGAAAAGTTCTGCTGTAACAAATTCGCCACAAAGCTCTTCATATCCTCACTAAACGGAGCAGGACCTTTTGGTCTAGTGGAGAGAACCTTTTGCTTCCCTTTTTCCATTCCACGATCCGGGAGCCTCTTCTTTCCCTTTCTACCTCCAGAGCTTGTGTTCGCTGTTCCTCTTGGAGTTTGAAACTCTTCATCACTCCCATCTTCTTTATCATTCTTGGGAGCATCTTCATCAGTTTTGGATCCTTCATCATTCCCTAATACTCCATCATCCTCAGATACTCCATCAGCCTCTTCTTGCTTGTCATTAACCCCAAAAGAAAATTCTGGTGTCTCTTCGAACTCCCAAATATGGTCACTGAAGTCATGCTTAGCGGCTATCATCCTCATGACAACCTTGATTCTATCATCCTCCACCTCATCAGCTCTGTAGAATTCATCACTTTCAATTACTACACAATTGCCTCCCCATGAGATGTATGGATAGATGACATCCTGCACAAGAAAGGTAAACAATGTTACATACCACAAACTCATATCAAATCGGATGTAGCCATCTTAAATAGAAATATTTACCTCGGGTATAAAGATGTTCTCCAACTGGAGGATCTCCCCGTATGAAATCTTTGCAGCTCCTCTCCAGTTTACACATCTAGGAACGTTCATAAAATTTTTGTTGAGTTTTCTTCCACAGAGCTTTCGAATCTTTGGTATTGCTTCCATGGCCCAAATCTGAAAGGCGTAGGAGAAGCCATCTAACATGTAACTGGTAGTCTTCTCCTTCAGTTTCTCACGAGTTTTACCTATTGACTCGCATAGAAGGTCAAAAGCAGCAACTCCCCAAGGATAGTTTCGAAACTTCTCAAGATCCATGACCAGCTTCACATACTTGATGGGAATTGATATGCTCAAATTAACCTTCAAGCTACTCTCTCAAATAAGAGGTTCGATGTAGTACTTGAGGATCGAATCCACAGAGACCAAATATTACACTTTATTTTTATAGGATCAATATTAAGCTAAAACAATATGGGGTTTTAAAATAAAGAAAGCATAAAAAGCAAGTAACAAGAATTGATTTGGGTTTCAGATTAAAGAGAATGCTAGCCTAGGGTGAAGGATTGGATGTCAAACGATCATGAGCCAAACATCTATTCAAGGTTTAATTAAGCACAAGTCTAGAACTCAAAAGACAAATAAAGATTGACCCACTCTCGTGGTATCTCCCCTTTTAACAATCAGCCTTAATACCTAAACTCTCGTTTGGACTAAAACATGAAAGCAAACATTAAGATCAGATTCGATAAGTTCACAGCAAGCCCTAACATCTACTTTCGCTGGTTAGGGACGAACTGCCCATTCAAGTTATTTCTAGCAACCTAAAACACTTTTGATGATTAGATTAAACCTAGGTTCAAGCATTAATTAGCTAGTTTAATGCAGGCAATAAGTATAAACATGAATGGAGACAATCAAATAATGAACCTTATTTGTATTTAGCTCATGGATCTAACACCTTAACACCCTAGACTAAGCAAGCTGACTACTCAGCCATGAACAGAGAAAACACAGAGATAATGGATGAAGAAAACATTGCAGAATCAATAGATAAATAAGATAGGGTTCAGAGGGTTCTTCTCTAAATCGAGAGAGAAAGTCTTCTCCCTTTACAAAGTAGTAAAATCACAATAATCCAAAAGCTCTAGAGTTGTTTCTCTGGTAAAAAGTAGCGTACAATGTAGAAAATAGGAAAAGAAGATATATGGAGGCTGCTGGCGGCTGGGAGAGAAAAATAGGAGAATTATGGCAAATCCCGAAATATGTTGTATTTCCCTTAAAAATCGCTGCCGCAGGAACAGGCGCTTCAGGCTGCTCCGCTCACTCGGGAACAGTTTGCAGACTGTTCCGCGTGAAAATTCCCAGATTGCACTCTTTTTCTCCAACTGGTCCATCTTCCATCCAAAGCAACTCCATACCTATAATGACTTAAAAAGGACTAAAAAGACTCGATAAAGACTCAAAAACACTTTAGAAAACATTGTTAGAATATGCTAAAAACACCATATATCAGGAATATTAGCCTTCTCATCTCGGCCGCAAACCATAGTAACAATGATGCACAAATACACGAGTCTGATTCGATCAGCATTACTCCACTTCTTAACATCTTGCTGGTGATTCTTCCACAGGCCCAACATACAAACTCCCTGTTTTCTCCTCACCACTGTGCTCCAAAAACCACCATCATCTTCCCATTCAACCAACTCCTTACGTGAGAGATTAGTATTGCACTGAAGCCCGGTTACTGCGTGAAATTCTAACAACGAAAACCGGAGTGGTCTCCGTGCAAAGGTAAACCATAGCTCATAGTCTTTGTAAGTCACCAGCTCCCTACACAAGAAGCTGTGTATCACTCTCGTGGAGTAACCCAAACCGTTCTCGTAGAGCTTAAAAATCTGAGCAAATAACGGATCTTTCTTCACTTCTTTCAACTCCTTTGGCAGCCATCCCTTCAACCTATCCATGTAACATACCATCCTGAAGTTGTTATTGATCTGAGTCACTTGGGTCTCCTCACCCGCCTCAATAAGCCGCTTTGGTAACTCCCCAGACATACCTACAATCAAAAATAAAATAATGTAATAAGAGCACAAACAAAGAAATAAACAACAATGTAGTTTTACTTGTACAATCTGCCTAGTGTTAAACACATATTCCACCTATTACAAAGATTTCACAGAACAACATTACATTCAGACATCGACAAAAACTAAGCTCTCAACACTACCAAGTTGTTTACTATATGTTTAACATGAACCACCTATTACTATATGTTTAACATGAACCAAATCGTTTAACATGAACCAAAAACTAAGATTTCAACACTACCAAGTCGTTTACTATATGTTTAACATGAACCACCTATTACTATATGTTTAACATGAACCAAATCGTTGTCAAATTTTCCCTCTTTCAAGCAAATCTAAATACATATTCTACAAATACAAATAAAAAATATTAACATACATGACTAAGATTTTTAGTTACGCCAAAATCTTAATCAACCCAAGCAAGTAATTTTTAATTTAGCAAATAAACCAAATCGGGTCTAACAAATATACCAAATCGGGTCAAAATTGTTAACATGCATGACTTAATATGAATCGATTAGAAGCTTAATCAACCAAACAAGTAATTAGGGTTTATTAAATAAACCAAATCGGGTCTAACAAATATACCAAATCAGGTCAAAATTGTTAACATGCATGACTCAATATGAATCGATTAGAAGCTTAATCAACCAAACAAGTAATTAGGGTTTATTAAATAAACCAAATCGGATTTAAGAAATCTAGGGTTAAGAGAATCGCAAACCTAGTGAGATCGGATGAACGAAATCTGATTGGAAGAACAAATCTACTCGATTTATCCCTGAGAACAAAGAGAATAAGGGAGAAAAGAAGATTAGAGAGAAGAAATCGATGATAAACGAGTAAGAGGAGAAACAATGGAGATTTACCCTAAATCTCCATTATCGCCACTGAAGGTTCGTCGGGGAAGAAGAGAGAGTGTGAAATTAGGATAAATGATAAAACGCCGTGTTTTATCCTTTAACGTGTAATATTTTTTTAACTTTTTCTACTTTTTTTCTTTTGTTTTAATATTACGAAATTCAGTTATAATTATGTTAATTAGGGGGTATAATGGTATTTAAAAAATATAAGTCTTAGTTTACCAAATAATCTTGTAGAAATCTTAGGTTTCCCAATCATAGTTCAAGGTGTCCCTTTTTTCCAATTTTCTCTATAAAGTAACGTGGGATTGAAATTCAGAGAAAAAAATGGAAATTAGATGGTTGAAGATTTGGATTGCATATAAATAGGAGATCAAAAAGAGAAATTCTAATTGTTTTTATTTTGAATTTTTTAAATTTTGCCAAATGTCACAATATGATTAGTCAAGTGACTTGTGTTGTAGTATATAAGAGATTATGTGAGCCTGTATATTACGTTTGCATAACGATATATTATTTACAAATTTCTTTTTGTAGTTCAATGTCTTCAAAGAGAATAAAATTGAGGTGGAGATGCGAAAAAATAAGGAAAAAGAAGAGGCAAGAAGCATTAACAAATTCAATGGCTGGCTCCATGCTAAGGTTTGTAACAAAATCTAAAGCTTTTACACCTGATGAATCTATGGAGGAAGACAATAATAAAAATATTGAAGAAGCTAGTGGGTCTGATCATGATCAAGCTAAGAACAGTGGTAGAATGGGAATGAAGAGGATAAAGCATATCACTACAAGAAAAATGCGTTTTAATAGCGGACGAGGATAGCATTTTTTACGTTTGTGCTATGATTGATATACCCGTGTTTTTAAGATAACGTTTGTATTTTCAGAAACGCTATGATAGAGTGGTATACTTAAAAACGCTATAGAAACTTATGATTTAATTGCAAAACTAACTAAAACGCTATGTTTGGATTTTTGAATCTTTAAACCCTAAACTAACTTTTAAACCCTAAACTTTAACAAACAAACTCTAAATTCTAATATTATTTAAAAATTAACTTCAATTTTAACTTCAAACCCTAATATCCAACACTTATTTATAACTTTTCGTATTTTAAAACTTTAACCTCATACCATGTATCTAACACACGAAACCCTAAACTTAAACCACATACCACATACTTCAAACAATATAACTCATCCTTTTTTTTGAATTGAATCTCTTACAACTTTTAATCTATATCCTAACATTACATCATATCTAAAGCATAAAGCTCAAATTTCTTTTTTTAAACTTGAATTTCAGTTCTTATCCTAAAACCTTTTGATTCTATATTTCAAACTCTAAACTCTTTAATAAAACCACGAAAACGTTCAATTTTACATCTTTTACCTTAAAAAAATAAAATAAAATACTAACTAAATTTCTTAAAACATTATCCATAAGATAATATGATATAGCAAAAAAAAGATAGAAAATAAGGAAAACACTCATTGGCTATTGAAAATTGGTGGGGATAAGCAACATTTAATCTCCACCATTGGTAAACCTTAATCTTGGTGATGAACTCTCCTCTCATTGGCTAATAAAGAAGGGCAAAGATCACCCCTGGTTAGATCACAACCATTGACTAAAAATCATCCACCGGATGTAGTTAAACTTTTTTTTATTTCTTATTTCTTTTCTTCTTTCTCTCTTCTCCGCCTCCTTCTCCTCTTCTCCGCCTCCTTCTCCTCTTATCTTTCCTTTGCAAGTCTCTCACAGTTCCAGATCTTATCTCTCTCACTTTTTGTATTGTGAACGAGTGATTCTTACATCGTCATGCATCTCTTATGCTTTAGTATATTTGGTCTGTAAATCTAGATGTGAGAGAAGAAGAAGAGTCAGAGAAGAAAAGAAGATTCGTCGGAGAAGACTGGTTTTTCTAGCCGCTTCTCAGATCCGTATTCGCCCGTCTCTCTCTTCACCGTACCACTACCACCGGCACCACACTGGTCACCTCTCTCTCTGTCTCTCTCTGTCTCTGTCTCTCTCTGTCCCTCTGTGTTTATGTTTTGAATTTGTTCCTGTTACAGGAAGGTAGACAAGGCAGAAGTGCTTAATGCAGGAGAAGGTATCAGAACCGTTGTGTGACTGGAAGACAGCGTGAAGCTCCAGTGGTGACGCGGACAGTGGTGGTGACGAATGGAAGAGGACGACAAGGACTTCACGGCGGCTGTTGTGATGTGGAAGACGATGACGGCTAGCATTTTTGCTTCTAGGTTTTAGATTAGGGTTTGGTTTAGATATAAACCGGTTTAAGTTTAAACCAATATTACTTTGTAAACCGATTTTATAATCAATCAAATTATTGTTTATTTGATTTGTGATTTTAATTTATTTTTTTTTATTTAATTTTTTTTCTGTAATAACAAAAAAAAAACGCTATTGAAGAATATTTAATTGCAAATAAAAAAGCGCTATCGATTCCAAAGAAAAGATAGCATCGCGAAAAAGTGTTATCTAATGTGCCATACCTACTATGACGGGCGATGATACAGCGTTCCTTAAACCGCTGTTGAATCGTTAGATAACGTTTTTCGTCCGCTAGCAAAACCCATTTTTCTTGTAGTGTATGATGCTAAAGAGCATCAGATAGATGGAGATATAAATGGTCCTGGAAGTTGATAAAAGAATGAGAGATTTTATGGTTGAAAAAGGTCCAATGGCAAGACCTTCAATTGATAATCGGTTTCCAAGAGATTATTTAGGCATATGTTTTTCTCATTCGTCTTATACCAGAAAAATAAGGAATGGAGAGAAGCAAGATAGGTGTTGGTTACTTTCAAAAAAGTGAAAGACAAATTTTTTTTTTTTTTTCTGCAAGTTGTTTACGTAAGACAAACCTACAAATTTCTTGGCAACTACTGGGTCTGATGATTGGAAAAATGACTCGAAACTGCTTAAGGAACATGAAAAAGGTCATAAGCATATCACATGCGTGATTCAGTGGATGGAGTTGGAAGAGAGATTACAGAAGAATTAGACCATTTATAAGGATATTCAAGAAGAGATCAACAAAGAGAAAAAAACACTGGAGAGATGTGTTGCTGAGGATAATTGCATTGGTAAAAAGTCTTGCTAAAAAATGTTGTATTTCGTGGAAGTAGTGATAAGATCCATGTAGATGATAATGGGAATTTCTTGGGAATAACTGAAGTATTTGCACATTTTGGTCCAGTTATGAAAGAGAAAATTAGATGGATCGAGAAGCGTGAAACATATTATCATTATCTCAGTCACATGATTCAGAATGAGTTGATAGAGATGCTTGAGAATGAGATCAAACAAATGATCTTAAAGAAGATTCGAGATGCAAATTATTTTTTCAGTTATTCTTGATACTACTCCTGATATCAGTCTTCGGGAACAACTGTCCATGATTATTCGATGTGTGGATATTTTAGAGACTTTTCCAAATATTGAAGAATTGTTTTTTACATTCTTGGAAGTTAAAGACAAAACATAAGAAGCACTACAAGAAATGTGGGTTTTAATAGCGGACGTTAAATGCTATGAGATCGCTACCATAGCGCTCCTTAAAACGCTCTGAGATCGCCCGTCATAATAGGTCTGACACTTTCGATATCGGAACAGTCATATGCTATATTAAAATAAACAAAAATAGCGGTGTTGTCTATGCAATTGTTTATACTTATAATAAGACTGTAAAACCGTTATTAAAACTAATTATTTTGATTTTACGTATACAAAGATAGCAAATGTTTCGTGTTATTAATCTGTATCAGAAATTTTATTAAAATTAATTGCGATTTGGTTTTATTTTTGAAAATTTAATATTTATTTCAAATATTTGTAAGAAAAATAATTACTGATATTATTAAAGCTAAAATATGTTTTAACAAACAAAACATATCCTCTTTTACATAAACCACCAAACCACAACACTTACAAATACTATCAATCTACCACTAACAACCCTTCACAATCATCCCTAACATAAAGACTCTCATCATCAGAAGCTTCACCAGCCAAGTCATCGACATCTTGTATAGGCAAAGGTGCACCACCTAAATCCTCTTCTGTTTCCAACTCATGGTAACCTCTAGGTGGAGCTCTCATCACAACATACCAATTCGAATTATCATCT
>CAKOAT010053600.1:0-45432 GCA_932364175.1 Eruca vesicaria subsp. sativa
AAGAGTGGGCAGTTTGTAGATCCTGCTTCCGAGCGGATCTACAACGAGGTTGCTGCCCGAGTTGACGAGCGCCAGACCCAGTTGACTCAGCAGACTGGGGCTCCGGTCGTATTATCCACTCTTGAAGTGGATAAGATTTACGAGGAGGTAAATAATTTTAATATATTAATTTTTATTATTTATTTAATTTTATTGCTTCAGTTATTAATATTTTAATTTACAGGTCGTTCCGAGGAAAAAGGGCCGTGTTATCGGGATTGGCTCGGTTAACGATGTCCCCGCAGCGACATCGGCTTATGTTCACCAACAAGCCGATGACAATGCGCACCTACGGACGGAGTTGCAGACGACGCAGACGGAGTTGCAGGCGACGCAGTTTCATGTGCGTACGCTCACGGGTATCCTCGACGTTGTGGCGCTAACAAACCCGCAACTGGCGGAAGTGTTGCGTCAGAGACGGGAAAGCGGAGCCCTTCCATCCCAAGAGCCTCCACCATCTCAGTCACAGCCGGCATCCAACGACCCTGGAGACGACTTCGTGAACCAATTTGATCAAGACCAGCATCATTTTTAGTTTNCATCCAACGACCCTGGAGACGACTTCGTGAACCAATTTGATCAAGACCAGCATCATTTTTAGTTTTTTTTTAGTTTTTAATTGTATATTATGAATTTTAAAACTTATTATTGTATATTATTAGTTATTTATAAATATTTTTTTATTTATTTTTTTAATTTTTTTAAATATATATAATTTTAATTTATAAATATTTTTTTAATAGGAAAAAATTGTTTCGAAGTAAAATCCTCGTAAAGGTTTCGAGGTAAATTCCTCGTAAACTTTCCTAGCAAACTCCTCGTAAAGTGTCTACTACGAGTTTACGAGGAAACGGTTTACTATGCCCTTACGACGAAAGTATACGTGGAGCTTACGAGGAAATGTTTTCCACGGCTTTACGAGGAAAACTTCCCTCGTAAATTAGCTAGGCCTTTACGAGGAAAATAGCCTTTACGATGAACGTCTTTCGACGAAACACGTTCCTCGCTATTTCCTAGTAAAGGGCCATTTACTAGGAAATAACGAGGAAAACCCGTCCTAGTAAAGGACGTGTTTTCTTGTAGTGACACACACCAGCTCGCCATACGGCGAGCTGGACCAAGCAATTCAGCTCGCCGAACGGCGAGCTGGACCAAGCAGTTCAGCTCGTCGTATGGCGAGCTGATCATCTCGTGGCAGCTCGCCGTACGTCGAGCTGACCAATCCGAGCCCTGCTCCCCGCACTCCTGACACGAAGCATACGTCCTTCGACTCCAATCGTGCTCTGAACCATGATCGGAAACGTCTCTTGTTTTATCTTGATCCGTCTTTTCGATCAAGTTTTACGTTAAAAACCGTAAAGTCTTGTTTTCTCGAAAGAACTCGAGTAAATCATATAAAACGGCAATGGCCAAAAGAAACGCCGAACATTTCCCAATTATATGAGTAACTCGAGTTTTTTTTATAGAAAATCGTAAAATCGCGTTTTTAGTAAAACCTCGAGTAAATCATAAAAAATAGCAACGATTTAAAGAAACATCGAACATTTCCAAACTAGACAATTAACTCAAAATGCTTACTTAAAACGGCATCGTATCAGGAAAATATCTCGTCTAAAATCGTAAAACGGTTTTTATCGCAAAACCGCTCGGAAAGTCCTAAAACGCGATAAAAGCCTACTCGCGACTTTAACAAGGTCCAGCCCAAAGTTATGACGAAGGTTTGACGATTTACTCGCAGAAAGAAGATAAATGTCAAGTTTGAAGATAAATGTCAAGTTTGAAGATAAATAGAAGATTTCCGCGAGAAAAATAGAAAGATCGAGATAAATGGAAGATTCTCGAATAAACTCGAATCTGGGCGAAAAGGAAGGACTAAACCTCCTAAGGAGGGAGTATATAAGCAGAATATTGGGGACAAGGGCAGACAACAATTTTCACAACTCTTTTAAACTCAGAACTCTCTGCACTTAGAAATTTAGGCATATTTCTCGACAAGTTCGGTTTCTATGACTGGCACTCAACTACTAGACGAACTCGCGTCGGCAGTTCGATCTCTTTTCCAGCTCTACCAATTGAACTACGTTCGACTTGATCCTAGAAAGGGGTACGCATGCAGCATTTCTTAAGGTTAAGTCCGAAATCAATCAAACTTTTTTTTCTTATCTTTTTCGTCCTTTGTTATCAAGCTGCAACTCGACTAGGTTTAGTGTTTTATGTTGATAACTCGCTGATGGCCCCTGCGGCCAAAGCCTTTGTAATCTCTTGTAATGATCGCAATGCTCTTACGCGAATTCGAAATAAGATCAACTTTCTTTATAAAATTATTTTATCATGTTTTTCATATTTTCGCATTTATTTGGTTACTTTTCGTTGGCTCTCGCAGAGATCCGAGTCCTCTGGAAAATTAGAGTTTTCCTAAGTTTCCTTATTTAACGGAAATCGACGGTGTGAATTTCGGTTCCCACATATGGTTAAACCTAAATTCAAGTCTATTGTCACTTCTTCTTTTTTGCTATTGCCGCTAAGCTCAAGTCTAAACCTCTCTTCAATTGATATCATCTTCCTAATTCATATTACTTGAATCCCTTTCTTATTCTTTTTTTTAACTGAAACCAATTGTCTTCTCTTCTTCTTGATCCATAGTGGTAATTCCATTAGTCTGTAACATAATTTTTTTTATACTTTTTAAATTTGACCCTTTTTAGTGCAAAAATAGTCAATAGTAATATAATTTCTTTAGTTTCATATTTTATACAAATTTTATCTACTCGTGATTATCTAGATGTGTTGTTCATAGTACAACTAATAATTTTTAATCATTACAGAAAGATGAGTTCTAAAAGAATTAGAAAATAGATAGGATGTGCTGAAAAAGAAAAAAGAAAAAAGAAAAAAAAAGAAGAAGATTTCATAAAATCTCAAGTCAATTCAATGTTAAGGCACATTAAAAAAACTGAAGTTCGTAAATTTGATGAAGTTGTCGAAGATGAGACTATAGAAGATATGGAGGATGGTGATATTGATGAGGATGAACAAACTTTCATGTGAATCAGATTAGGAATAATTATGGGAGTGCAGGTGGTAGTGAGAGAAAAAGAGAGACTTGAAATAAGGATGAAGAGAAGAAAATGGATGGTGTTAAAGAGTACCAAATAAGTGGAGATGATGATGATCCTGAAAACTAGAAAACGGTTGATAATAGAATGAGAAATTTTCTTGTTGAGAAAGGTCAAACAATGTGGTTACCGATTGATTACCATTTTCTAAGAGATTATGTTGGTAGATGTTTTTCTCGTTCGTCTTTTACAAAAGAAATAAGAAATGGAGAAAAGCAATATAGTCACTGGTTAGTTTACTCCAAAGTAAAAGATAAGGTCTTATGTTTTTGCTGTAAACTATTCACCCAAGACAGAAACTCTAATCAGATTGCAATCAGTGAGTACAATGACAGGAGAAATCTTTCATAAATGCTAAAGGAGCATGAAAAAAGTCATAAGCATATCGTATGCATGAATCAATGGATAGAGATAGAAAGACAACCTAGACCATTGACAAACATATTCAAGAAGAGGTTAGCAAAGAGAAACAATACTGGAGAGATGTATTGTTGAGGATAATTGCATTAGTGAAAAGCCTTGCTAGACAGAATATGGCATTTCGTGGAAAGAGGGACAAGATCCGTGTGGCTGGTAATGAAATTTTTTTGGGCATGGTTGAAGTATTTGCAGATTTTGATGAAGTAACGAAAGAGCACATTAGACAAATTCAAAAGCATGAAACTCGTTATCATTATTTGAGTCACAAAATTCAGAATGAGTTGATACAGATGCTTGGGAGTGAGATCAAAACAATGATCTTAAAGAAGATTCTATGTACAAAATATATTCAGTTATTTTTGATTGTACTCTTGATATCAGCCTCACAGAACAAATGACACTGGTCATCCGACGTGTAGATATTTTTTGAGACCTCACCAAAGATCGAAGAGTTCTTTTTGACATTCTTGGAAATCAAAGACAAAACTGGTGAAGGTCATTTTGGCACTCTTAAAAACATATTGGTTGATTTGGGGTTGAATATTGATGACATTAGAAGGCAATGTTATGATAATGGGTCAAATATGAAAGGTAAACATAAAGGAGTACAAAATAGATTGCTGGAAATTAATCCAAGAGCAGCTTACACACCATGTGGTTGCCATAGTTTGAATCTTACACTTTTAGATATTGCTTCTTCGTCGGACGTAGCAGTATCGTTTTTTTTTGTGTTGTTCAATACATATATTGCTTATTTTTCCTCTTCAATAAATAATTGTGACATTTTCAAAGAGATTGTGAATGATATTACTGTTAAGCCATTATCATAAACTCATTGGGAGAGTCACATCAACAGCATCAAATCAATACGGTTTCAAGCTCCTAAGATATGAGAAGCATTGTTTTACTTGGCAGAAAACAGTAATAATCCGGGAATAAGAAGTGATGCTGAGTCTCTTGCCATGAGTGAAACCCATGGAATTGGGAGTTTTGAGTTTCTGTTTGGAATGGTTATTTGGTATGAGTTTTTGTTTGTTGTTAACAAAGTGAGCAAGATCCTCCAATCAGCAAATATGGATATTGGTATTGCTATTTCTCAACTGAAAAAACTTGTTTCTTTTTGTCAGGACTATAGAGAAACAGGCTTCCAAGCAGCCAAGGTACAAGCTAAAAAGATTGCTAGAGAAATGTAAATGATCATGTGTTCTCTAAAAAAGAAAAATCCTACTAGAAAAAAGTATTTTCATGATGAAGAGCCAAATAAAGTTGGAGAATATGTGATAATAACTAGAAAAAGACTTTAGGATCAACTATTTCATCAAAATTGTGGATCAAGGTTTAGTTTCTCTTGAGACAAGGTTTGATCAGCTTCAAGGTTATGAAAAGACTTTTGGATTCTTATTTGACTTTAAAAAACTGAAGCTAGCAAAAGATGACAAGCTGATGATTTCTTGTGCTAACCTTGAAGCTTTTCTGAAACATGGTATTATTCTGGTATTAATGGTAAGGATTTGTTTTTGGAGCTGAAGCTTTTGAGAGGGGGTTTACCTGAAGGTATTAAGAAGGCTGCTGAGATATTTGAGTTTTTTAAAAAGAGGGAAAGTTGTTATCCAAATACATGGACTACATATCGTATAATGATGACAATTCTTGTTTCTGTTGTCTCAGCAAAATGAAGTTTTTCAAAGTTGAAACTCATAAAATCTTATCTACGGCCGAATATGTCACAAGAGAGACTTAATGGATTGTCAATGTTGTCGTTTGAAAGGGATATGGCTGAGAAGATTGATTATACAACCTTGATGAATGAGTTTGTGGGAAGAAATGCAAGAAGAATCATATTTCAACAGTGATGTATTGATCTCTCATGTTTTAAGCGTTTTTGTTTAACACTTCTTTTTTTATTCAAAAACGATTAGTAGGAAATTTATGAACCAACCCTTTTTTTATTCGCTTCTAGCTACCAAAAAGTCGGGACCGGTTCTGTACCTTAACATTGAATTGGCTTTAGATTTTATGAAAGCTTCTTCTTTTTTTTTTTTTTTTTTTTTTTTTTTTTTTTTTTTTTTTTTTTTTTCTTTTTTTTCTTTCTTTTTCAGCACCTCTCATCTCTTTTCTAATTCTTTTAGAACCAATCTTTCTGTAATGATTAAAAATTATTAGTTTTACTATGAACCTACACATCTAGATAATCACCAGTAGATGAAATTTGTATAAAATATGAAACTAAAACATTTATATTACTATATAATTGACTATTTTTGCAATAAAAACGTCAAATTAAAAAAGTATAAAAAATTATGTTACAGACTAATGGAACTACCACTATGGATCAAGAAGAAAAGAAGACAATTGGTTTCAGTTACAAAAAAGAATAAGCAAGGGATTCAAGTAATATGAATTAGGAAGTTGATATCAATTGAACAGAGATTTAGACTTGAGCTTGGCGACAATAGACTTGAGTTTAAGTTTAACCATATTTTTCTTTTTTGTTTAAGTTAATTTAGTTTAATTGCAAGTCCCGGAAAATTATTGCAACTTAGGAATATCAAACCCGGGACCTGCCACATTAACTCACATACGCTAAGCCATTACACCACTATAAATTTTATTATTTTGTGGCCGGAAAATTTGTGTATATTTATCGGCCGAAAGCAAGTGCTTGATTGGCTTGGGCAAAAGACCACCTCTGTAGATAATCATGAGTAGATGAAATCTGTATAAAAATGAAACTAAAGAAATTATATTACTATATAATTGACTATTTTGCACTAAAAATCGTCAAATTTAAAAAGTATAAGAAAAAGATATATTACAGACTAATGGAATTACCACTATGGATCAAGAAGAAGAGAAGACAATTGGTTTCAGTTACATAAAATAACAAGCAAGGAATTCAAGTAATATGAATTAGAAAGATGATAACAATTGAAGAGTGGTTTAAACTTGAGCTTGGTAACAATAGCAAAAAAGAAGAAGCGACAATAGACTTGAGTTTAGGTTTACCATATTTTCCTTTTTTTGTTTAAGCTAATTTAGCTTATTCTAAATTTCGAAAAAAATATTGCAACTTAAAAGTATCGAATTTGCAGGTACCGACCACATTTACTCATATACACTAAATCACTACACGACTATAAATCTTATTATTTTGTGTCCGGAAAATTTGTATATATTTTTCGGCTGGAAACGAGTGTTTGATGGCTTGGTCCAAAGACTGCCTCTATATATAAATGAAATTAACTAGCTATGTCATATCTTGGACTAGAGAACACTTAATGGCTGATTCTATACCGCTACTGTTTGTCTATTCTATGGCAAAGGGTCAAAGTAACACAAAGCTTTCCATGTGCGACAAGCCTCCAATATATGTTTTTCTTAAACAGTAAACTGCTTTTGTTTATTTACAGATTAATTTATCAATATGAGTTAAGATATCCATAAGTCCAATGTACATGATAAGGACGACAATTATCCATCAAATTTAGTGAAATATTCAGAATTGAATATGAAACTTTTATTATCGAACTTCAATAATCAAATTGTTTAGAAAAATATCCTAACCAATTACGTTATTATATATCCTCGATAACTTTCCGTCTAAAATAGTCTCGACATTGCAACTTGAATCATCGCCAACATCAAAATTGTCCAATACTCCAAGGTCGTCTTTGCCTATATGAATAAAAAAACATAGAATTCACCGAATCACTATAACAGATTTTTTTATTATTGCACATTTAATGCCTTCACAAACTATAGAATAGTAATCGTACCTTAGTGGCGTAAGATGAATACTTGACAGATTCTGAATTCGCAGTGGTAGTCGACATCGTAGAGAATCCCAAATTGTAAGCCAATGATCCATCAGGTCGAAATATTCCATAGTTCTTTTCTGAAGTAGGACCGGGTTTCATATCCTCATTAAACAAGGCAAATATATAAACATCTAGCCTTGAATTCCGTCTCGCCGGAGTCCCTTCTCCGGCGAATTGTCTCATCATAAGATTCCTATTATACGTAGCAGCATTCGTAGGAGACGCTCCAATCTCTCCTGCATCTCCTTTTGAAGGCCACCCTGTTTCAGCAACCTTAACTTCTATGTTACGGTACCCTAGTTTCGCAGCAGCGAAAGCAACCGCATCGACTTGAGCATACATCATGTTGTCGTAATGTAGTCTTGTGTTGGGATCGGTCATACCGATGTTTCGGTTGAATAGAACGTAGTCGATGGGGATTTTGTGTGGGTTATCTTTGTAGGCAAAGTAAGGGTAAGCATTTATCCAAAATGGAGATTTCGTGGCTTCCAAGAATTGTAGAAGTTGTTGCATCACAGAGGAGACCTCCGGCTTGAAACTTCCTGCTGATGGAGGATAAGATTCGGCGAGGACGGCCTGAGAGCTTGGAGATGAGACTTGAATGTGTCTATCTAAACCTAGTTGGACCAAGGCTTTGTGGATGTTGATAACAGCCGGCATCATGTATCTATTACAAAAAGAAAAAAAAATAAAAGAATAAGCAAAAAAGTTAGCATTATTGGACAAAATGTATTACACTTAACTGAATAGAACAATATAAACAGTTTTGTAATTTATAATTTTTATGTTGTTGCTTCAATCTTATTAAAAATTAATGTCTTTATATAAATTTAATTGCGAGTAAAATATAAGTCTTTTTGGTTAGAAATGTGAATGTAAGTTACTCTGATAATTAGCTTTCTATATGGGACGCGGGCCGAAATTTGTATAGTAAGAAGTTTTTAGTGGATAACATTATTAAATCGCAGTGGAGTTTTGATAAACATTTGTTTTCTAATGATATTTTGTTGACCAAACTTTAATCTACGTAAATAACCAATGTAAAGGTCTAGTTGATTAAATATAACAAATTGGATTTGAGATTTGATGATTGTTAAATACCCGATTAAACTAGAGTCTTCGTCGGTGAAAAGCTCGTTCCCGACCATGATTCCGGTGATCCTTGTGGCCGGAATATAGGGTTTGATATGAGAACCCACCCATTGGAGAGCTTGTTGAGGATCTTGTAACAATGTTAACACTTGATTTTCGATGGTGACGATGATCTCTATGTTTGAATTTGCGAAGGAAGTAAGAATTTGAGGATTAGTGTCGTAGATTCTTGTTTTGGTGATCCTTAGAGATCTCAAAAGGTTAATAACTTTATCCGGTGAAGGCAAATTGTTCCCAACTTGTCCGTAATTGATACCAAGAGATGTTGCTCTCTGTAGTAAATTTCCTGCGTTCATTTCCAATCAAAGAATCGGAATTGTTAGAAAATAGTGTCATGCAAAACTCAATAATGTACGAGACTAAATATTTTTTTTTGCCAAATAGTACGGGACTAAATATGAAAAAAATAATTATAAGATGGTATTTAGAAATAATCGACGTTGCTATTTTTGACATAACGCATAACTTGAGAATCTTAAAATCTATATATATAAAAGTATAGATAACAATGAGAAAATCAAATCACCTGAGAAAACGAGAGAAAGCATGAGAAAAGCATTAATGGGATTAAGAAATCTTTTGAATGTTCTTGATGTCATGTTGAGAGAGAGGAGAGAGATAGATTGTGAAGCTTTTGGGTTTTAAGAAAGGGTTTAATGGAATATATATATAGCTTACACATGAAGCCAGCCAAGTTGAAGAATACTTTTCTTTGCTTGTTTGTTTATTTTCCACGTTTTTAAATTTTCGTAGAAGGAAATTGTTTAGTTTTGAAGTTTATGTTTTTTTTATTTTTTGTTGCAGCTGTTGTTTAGCTTTGCCTTCCCTATATTGTTTTTCTCATTTATGCCTTTCTATCCATTGAGGGCTTTCTTCAAACCAGAACGAGGGATTTCTTATTAAAGTTTTATATAATTGGTTTCAGAATGTTTATATTATGAGTACAATATGTTGATTAATATTTATGCAGACTTTATGACCATAAAATTTGCATGCACATATATGGAAATTGAGATGAAAACACATTTCACTACAAAAGAACACATTTAAAGCTAAAACGGCTTTTTCTAGTTATTTCCTCGTAAAAGGAAGTTTATCAGAAGAAGATGATCCGACTGGCGGCCGCTGCTTATCTTTAAGTTTTTGCGCTCTAGTCATCTAAAACATTTAAACATTTAAAAATAAATAAATATATTAGTAATTAACATTTTTAAAAATATAATATAAGTTCCCAAAAATAAACAACCTAATCTAAATTCTCTAAACTAACCACATAATCGAAATTTCCTAAACCTTAAACTCTAAACTAACCACATAATCTAAATTCCCTAACTATTACCTTAAAAGGAAATGGAGAGGAGATAACTACAAATAAGAGAAATTGGATTGCTTCGATTTATATAGGGATTTTGGTTTCCTCGTAAAATCCTAGTCCCATTACGAGGAAACAACGAGTCCTGTGTCACCGCACAAGGATTTTACGAGGAAAAACTTACGTGGACTTTACGAGGAAATAACAAGTCCTGTGTTTTCACCTCACGAGGGTTTTACGAGGAAAAGGCTTACAAGGACTTTACGAGGAAAATAACTTACGTGGACTTTACGAAAAAAACGGTTTACATGGACTTTACGAGGAAACAACAAGTCCCGTGTTTTCACATCGCTAGGATTTTACGAGGAAAGTTTTGTACATCCCTAAAATTTGAAACCACAAACCCTAAACCCCAACTTCCATAATTTATACCTCTACATCTTCCTAAACCCCAAATCACAACTTTCCAAACTTCCATTTCATTTTCGTAATAATTAAATCTTAAAATTATTAATATTAAAAACTCAGATACATCATTTCCATACAACA
This sequence comes from Eruca vesicaria subsp. sativa, assembly GCA_932364175.1. NCBI lineage: Eukaryota > Viridiplantae > Streptophyta > Magnoliopsida > Brassicales > Brassicaceae > Eruca > Eruca vesicaria. The sequence continues at coordinate 10,407 of CAKOAT010053600.1, forward strand.
TCATTCGGATAAATCATTGCCATTCTTGGAATCATCACTAGAAACATCATCATCTTCGTAAAACTCGTCTTCAACAGCTTCGTCCGCTGTATGATCCCGGACATCTTCGTATACACGATTATGCGGATCGATGAGTAGGATTTCATCAATTTGTGCTCCAGGTTCCTCGATTTTATTGGTGTGTTCCTCTTGTAATGGTGGTCTTTCTCCATCGATTATTCGTCCACGAGGTGTAACTTTGATAACAGCTAACCAGTTTATTTCTGATGTTGTCATCTGAGGGTATGGAATGAAGCAAACTTGGTCCGCTTGTGAAGCTAATATGAAAGGCTCGAATTTGTTGTACCTTCATCCACCATTGACATCAACTACACCGAATTTGTTAATCTGAACACATCTATTGAAAACGGGGTCGAACCACTCGCACTTAAAGATGACACATTTCAGCTTCAATAATCCTGAGAATTGAACTTCGTAAATCTCCTACAAGATCTCGTAAAAATCTGTTTCACCTTTCACACATATTCCATAATTACTTGTCGCCCGGTGTCTACCATAGTCATAGGTATGAAAAGTATAGTCTCGTGTGAAATACATCGACGATGTGGTGACCTTTGCAACTGGACCTTGAAGTAATTCGCGAAACCATGCAGGATAAGCGGGATCGTCATAATCAACCTGCATAAAAAATTGAATTTATAATACATGTTTCTTCAACCACTTGATAAAGTGTTGATCTTTCCTTGTGGTTAGCTCAGTTGTCGATATACCTGGGATTGCTTCTTCGACTTGAGTAAAACTTTCCCTATAAAATTATGTTATATTATTAATCAATCGAAAATATATAAGTGTGTATGAACGTGTTTATATGTTTACCTTTCGAAATAACAAATTAATGGATGCTTGCAGTTGAGAAGTATATAAATGTGTGTACTATGGACGTCTTCATCACTCGACCACCAAACCTCCTTCAATTTCCCACCAATCGTCCAATTTGACAAAAGATGTCTGGAATATATTTTTCCATATATGTCGGCACGACACCACCATCATCATATCTTCTTGGAGCTTGTTTCCTTGTACATACTTTTGGTGAAAAGTAGTACGATGTGAAATTTGATGTTTCTTCCATCAAATTTCCCGTTCTAATTAATAGAACCTTCAACTTTTGCGAAGTTTCTGGCTTTTACTTTTAAAGTTTTCATGGCCCTTTCATACTGATACATCCATCCGTGATGTACAAGTACACGAAGCAACACCTCATACAAGAGGTGGACAAGTAGGTGCTCCATGACGTCAAAAAATGTCGGTGGAAATAGTTTCTCCAAGTTGCATATTAAGATGTTCTCATGAAGTTGTTGAACAACATCCTCTTTAAGAGTGCATGTGTTCAGATCCCTGAAAAATGCTCCAATTCCTAATATATTAAAAAAATTAAACATATTAGTATAATCATATTTATATGTACATATATATAAAGAAATTAATTAATGCTTGCGTATTATATTACCTGCAAGTGCTTCATGTCCTTTTGCTGGTAGTAGCTCCGCAAATGCAAAGGGAAGTAGTCGTTGCATAAAGACATGACAATCATGGCTCTTCATCCCGAAGAACTTTTGACCTTTCTCAACACATCTTGAGAGATTTGAAACATACCCATCTGGAAAATTCACTTCTGAAGCCACTCAGTTGAACAACACTGACTTTTTTTCTGATGACAATCTGAATATCGGAACTGGAACTTACCCATTGCTTTTTATATGTAACTCACTTCTTCATCAGATATCGGCTAACTCCAACCTCGATTTTATTTTGTTTTTCGTCTTTCCTGGGACATTCAATATAGTGTTCACGATGTTCTCAAAAAATTTATTATCTATATGCATCACATCAAGGTTGTGGCGCAAAAGAAGATCTTTCCAATATGGCAACTCCCATAATATACTCTTCTTGTGCCAGTTGTGCTGAACACCAAAAGAATCTGACATATTACTGGAAACGTGCCAATTACCACCACGAGGAGCTGTTTCTAGTGCACAGTAGTAATCGGTTTGCGCTTCAATTTGTTCTCCAGTTAAATATGAAGGAGGAGTGTCTCTGACCACCCTTTTGTGTCTGAACAATATATTGTTTCTTCGGTATGGGTGGTAAAGTGGAAGAAATCGACGGTGACAATCGAGCCAAGTTGTCTTTCTACCATTCTTTAACTGAAAAGCATCTGTCATTTCATACAATATGGACAAGCTAATCTCCCATATGTAGTCCATCCAGAAAGCATCCCATATGCAGGAAATTCACTTATGGTCCATAAAAGCATCGCTCACATTGTAAAATTCCTTTTCGTTGAACAATCATATGTCCTTACCCCTGTTGACCACAAATCTTTCAACTCTTTTATCAGTGGTTGTAGAAAACATCGATAGATCTTTTTGGATGCTTTGGACCAGATATTAATATGGTCAAGAATAGAAACTCTTTTCGCATGCACATTTCCGGTGGCAGGTTGTACAGCGTAAGAAAGACTGGCCACAATGAATATTGTCTCCCAGACATTCCAAATGAACTAAATCCATCAGTGCATAATCCAAGATACACATACCGGCTATTGCAAGCGAAATGTCGATGTACATTGTTAAAATGTTTCAAAGCTCTTGCATCTGATGGTTGAGTTATCTCCCCATCCGTCTGAGTATGCTCGGCGTGCCATCTCATCCCTCCAACAGTCTTCTCAAATTGGTACAATCTTTTCAATATGTCTGTGATTGGTAGGTACCACATCTTTGGTATGGTACCCATTCCGTCTTCGTCATTGCGGTTTGAATCGTGGCTTCTTACAGAATCGACATTCTTCTAACTGCTCATCATCTCCCTAATAAATCATGCAGTTGTCGATGCAAACTTCTATCATCTCTGAGGGCAACCCAAGACTATAAACCAATTTCTGAATCTCATAATAAGATTCAGCAGACACATTGTCTTCTGACAAATACTCTTTAAACAAGTCTACCTATGCATCCATGCAATTTTCAGGTAGATTGTGATCGATTTTAATACTCATCATTCTAGCAGCCAACGACAATTTAGAGAGACCTTCTCTACAACCATTGTAAATTTGGCTCGTTCGCAGCTTCGAACATTTCATAAAACTTTTTTGCATCTAAGTTAGGTTTTTCAACTTCATCATCATGAGGTACAAATGCATCACCTACCATATCATGGATCCTATCACAATCTACCATCTGTTCCTCCTGGTAATAACTATTTTCATTATGCAAATGATCAACGACCAGTTCATCCTGAAAATTGCTATTACTACTGCTAGCTTCATTCCTACAAATATAATCTTCTCCATGTTGATACCAAATATAGTATTATGGCATGGAACTTCTAGTTATTAAATGCTTCCAAACATTTTCACGAGGACCTAATTTTGCATTCTTGCATTTCTGGTAAGGACATAACATCTTATCGCTTTCCTGTGTGAGCGGTGTAGAATCTGCTTGATGCATAAATGTCTCCAACCATTCAAGAAATTCTTTCGTCACTCTCCCGTTATTATCTCTTTGTGTATACATCCACCTCCATAATTCGAAAATAATTCCAAGACCGGACATTTTTTTTCCTTTTAAGCTTATACCTGATTTTGTTTTGGTGTGTTTGAAATGAATCACAAATAGTCGTATTTATAGAAATTTTTGATTTGGTAGGTAAACATTTACTAGGAATTTACTAGGAAAAGTTGTTAGAATACACATTTTTAAATTTAAAATAAACAAAGCCTCGCAATTTTCTTGTAAAATCGTAGTTTATAATTTCCTCGTAAACTCCTAGTCCAGAACGAAGAAACCAGAAAAACTATGTAGTTTTCTCGTAAAATTACTAGGACTTTACGAGAAAATATTTTTTTTTTGTCATGTTACGAGGAAAGTATGTGAAATTATAGTTTTCTCGTAAATTCCTTGTAATCTATCCGTAATGTTACGAGAAAACATTTTCATCGTTACTTTTCCTAGTTATACAATCGTTTTTTCCGTAGTGTTTGTGTGTATTCTGTTTAGTATACTACAAATAGTGCAAGCGATCGCAGCTTTGGTTTTAGAAAAACAAGACTGCAGCTTTGGTTTAAAATGAGCAGTGTTATTATATTAACAAGAAAAAGGAGAATAAGAATGCGGTACACGTAAGTGGACGTAATAGAAAATTGCAAAGTTTTCATAAAGTGCTGAAAATACTTTAAAATCCGTTTCAATTAAGTAGGTGAGTCTGAATTAAAACCATATTTCGCTCTCTCTCTATCTCTCTCTACTAAAGAAAATTCTACGATAATACAGGAGAAAAAGTATATATTAATAATACAAACCAATAACAGAAATGATCTAAACAAGTTAACTTGATTAATATTAGCCATAGTTGATTTTAATCTTACAATTCTAAACATTGACCAAAAAAAACGTTACAATTCTAAACACTAATATTTAGCCAATATGTCTTCAGAATTGTCGTTATATTAGTCTTTTGTGCAAACACAAATAATACTTTGTTTTCCAAGAAAATGCTAAGACCATTTCTAATGAGAGATTCTTACGACGGGTTCTTAACAGAATATAAAAAATTATTTCTTATTTTTCAACTGAAAAAATTAAGAACCAATTTTTAAATGTTTTATTTAAAAATTCTACTGTAAGAGCATTTTCATGGGAGTTCTTACAGCATAATTCTAAATAAGATATAAAAATATGTCCACTAGGGGTCTTTAGCATAGGTCCTTAATAAAAAAGGGATTAAAATAAATGAAAAAACTTATTAAGGAAATGACCACTCTTTAATAGTGGAGTTTAAGGAATACTAAGAAATGCTTACGTGGCTGGCTCTCATTGGACAATTTTTTTGTCTCTCTTCTTCATTAAAACCACGACGAAACCGAAATCTCTCTTCTCTTGAACACTGAACTCTCTCTCACTTAATCTTCTTTGTTGATGACTCTGGCTTTTCTCTCACTCTGTCGTTTCTATCGATGAGTCTATCGTGTGTCTCACACCGTCATCTCTCTCGCTCTGTCTCTCTGTCTTATCTGTTAATCGGTGATCAATTTCGCTTCAGTTTTCTCCCCAAAGCTTCTCATTTCTGATTAGTTTTTGTATTTTCAATATGTTGTAATATCTTTTTTTTTTTTTTTTAAAAAAATTTATGTTCTTTCATTTTATAATCTAATCATTTTATTCAAAAACAAAATTTAAGAACCTCAATGAAGTTCTACCATTGAACAAGAAAAAAATTAAATTAGATAAACAAAGGTTCTTAACCTGTCAAATCACAGTATTTATTACTAATTTATTGATTAGTATCCATAAGGAGTTTTTATTGATGGAGGTGGTCTAACACACTGTCTCTTAATTTTTAACTAAAAATGTTAAAAACCAGGTTTTAAATGTCAAATTTAAGAACCAGATCTTAACATTTTTAGTTAAAAATTAAGAGATGAGTTCTTATATTCTATTAAGAATCCTAGTGTAAGAACCCCTATGAAAATGTTCTTACAGCGATTAGAAGAATAATGATTACATTTCCGCATGAATCTTGACCGCAAGTGTATCCTAACCTTGTAAGACAAAAAAAATACACCTACTAAATCTCTGGAGACAAAAGCTAATTGGAGATCCGATTTGACTTAACGTGTCAAAGACAAAAAAGGAAGCCTCCCGTTTTTCCTTTTTGAAGTTTCCTTTTCTTTTTTTTAGTGCTAAAGATTTTAATATCATAATGAATGAAAAAGACTCTTATATTTAATTCTAGATCAGATTTAAGTTATTCCAGTATTTGAACACAACATAAAACTTAAGAGAATAAAAACAGTGAAAATATTTAGAATCCAAACCGAAGCACATCTTAATCCACCGCCTAAAAACCTGCAAGACAAATAGAATAGCTTAAGAGAGATCTAAATGACAAAGACAAGGGCCAAAAACTACTCCAAACAGCGGCACACATAGGAAGCTCAGAAGGCATACCGAGGCCAACTCCTCTAGCTGAACGGGAGAGATGACTCCGAAGCAAAAAGGAAACAAAAGGTGATCCCACACCAGCAGTGGACAGTGGGAGACACTCCGGTTAAGTGCATGTAGCAGTGGACAGAGCCAACTCCTCTACCTGAACGGGAGAGATGTGTAACAACCCGTTCCCCCGGCGCCCGGCCGGGGTTCAGCAAACGGGTGCTACGGACACGTGTCTACTCAATTAGATAACCCTACGTGTCCTTACTGGCCCCAGGAGTCGGCGGACACATCTTTAATGAAATTCGATCTACCCTTATCCGCATACTTCTACATACAGTCCTGCGCATAGGAAGTAGAGATGGAGGGATGAGCAATTGGGATTACTCAGTGAAGTGACTTTAGACCAGCCTGCCCGCATGATACTCTACGCTACCTCATACGGAAATCAAGACTGACTAGCCACTACAATCAAAATGCATCAAACAAGCCGTACAACAACATCTCAACATAGAAATCTAGCACCCTAACGTTCATACATTTGCGAGGACTCAGCCATCACTTCACATAGATTCATTCACACAATCATCCCTTCCAACTAGACTCATCAATCAACCTAGACCTCTAGAACCTATGGCCGTTTACGGATGTCCCACACCCGTTCCGTCCTATCCTGAAAGGGGTGCTCATTTAAGAGAAACCATTTCCCCCCTCCAGCTTCCTAGTAACCACCCGCGGGGAGCTCGTTGGTCCACGTGCGTCACCCGTAGGCCCACGTGCAACACTGTCTACCCGCGGCTCCCGTCCGTACACGGTCAGATGGTCACAATTTACCACGACTCGACATTGACTCGATCTTAAGGCGCCTATTCCTAACTTTACCCCGCCTTGGCGGTCACCGTCCGTACACGGCCTTTCACTTTCCGCCCACGGGAACGTCCTCCGTTGGGCCATCACATCCTAGACTCTAGACGCCCACCCGTTCTCGGTGGCCCAAGCAAGACTACAAACATGTTCATTGCCTCGACTACTTTCTCATTCTCATTCACATTCACCTTACTCATCCACTTTACTCGTTCACTTTACTCATTCACTTACTCATTCACTTTACTCATTCAATTTCCTTTTCACGTTCACTTCCACTTTAACTTTCACTTCAACTCATTCATTGACACTTAGACTCTTTCCTACATTCTAGACGCCACCCATTCTCGGTGTCTCACACATTACACTTCATAGAGCAACCATATCATTAGCATCATATTATCATATTCCACCTATCTCATATCACATGCACATCTACCACGAGTTATCTTATCAATCACTTTTCTCTAACAACCTAGTTTCCATTCACAATCAACATATGGGACAACAAACATTCACACAAATATTCATAGCAATCATTATCCACATCAACACAAGGCAGTCCATTAAGTCCCATTTAACAGTGTGAGGGTTCTTATGCATCATGATTCAATCATCTAACAACCTAGCTCCCATTATGATCTATCATCCTAACTTTCAAACAATAGCTAGCCAAACCCTAGTTCCACCATCAGCTAGAATAGAGAATAGGAGAACAGATCTAGGTCTAGTTCTTAAAATGCTTAAATACTAAAACGCAAGACAAACGTGTTATTACTAAATCTAAACCCTAATCACTGATCTATAAACCCAAACATTAGAGAGTAATTCATTCTATTTTATACAGAAATAACCTTTTATATTTCAAACAGTATGATTGTTGATAAAGAATTAGAGCACATACATTACAGATCATTCAATTCCATCTCAAGTAGAATAATTTGTCAAACTATTCCATCACAAATAGAATAAGTTGAACATAAAGCCTTTTCTATTCCATCTCAAATAAAATAGGCATAAGAGATCTCACGCAGATAAGTTAGCTTACAGATGCTATTCCATACAAAAAAACTATATTACTATACTATTTACTATCTATCTCCCCTAAAATGCATAATTAAGAACAATCAGGGAAACCAAAATCCTAAATCAATTGGCAAACTTCGATGCAAAAATCAGATCCAACATGCAATGGTATCGAGATTATAGATTTACCAATTATAATACCCTAATTCTGAAAATCACCCAAATAAAAAAGAAAAATGAACATATGAAGAGATTCAAAGAAAAACATCTGAGAACTTACTGTAGTTCCAAAGATCTGAGAAGAATCAACTTGATGAAGTTGGAGAGGAAAGATCTATTACTAACCGCCGCTGCAACTTTAACGCCCTACAATGTTAGAGGATAGCACAAATAAAGAAAAGTACACAATTGGAATGGGAGTACGAAGGAGATGACAAATTTTGAGAAGAAGAAGGCGGAGGAGACGCGGAACTGGAGTTGTTGTTGGAGACGTTTCACTTTCTAGAAAATTACATAGATAATTGAAAAGGAAGGTGGGAAGGATGGTAAGCCACGATTTACATTTTTACACCTAATAATTATAATTATATATATATATATATATATATATATATATATATGGTAAGCCACAATTTACAATTTTACATCTAATATTTATATATATATATATATATATTTGTGCAGACTTAATCAGTTGATGGCAGCGACAAAATAATATTGATATGGAAAGATAACGGTGTGTTGGTCAGTCAGAGTTAATGACTCATTGCACTAATTAGGCTTTTTGTGTTTCCCCAATAAAAACTGCCGGCTGACCGGTAAAGATTAATATATTTGTAGATATAATGTGTATATAACGTATCTCTCATCCAAGAAAAAAAATGTGACTGTCAAGTCTGGTTCCAAGCAAATGAACAAAGTAATTTGTCATCCAAGGGAACCAAAAATGTTGACAGCCAGGCCATAAGTCTGGGAAACATTGTTTGGTAGACGGTTCTTGGACCTGTACAACTCAGTTTAGTGGATGTGGGTGGGTTTGGAATGATAGTATGGGAAATAGTCAATTAATGGATATGCGTAATTATAGTAGGGTGGAGTCTGCTTTGCACTATGAGCTGGAAGCACTGCGGTGGACAATGGAGAATATGCTTCAATATTCGCCATGTCAGAACTTTGGGATAGTCTGTAAGGATATAATAGCAATGCTTAGAAATCCTCATAAGTGGCTAAGTTTCTCAACGGAATTGGAAAAGATTATGACGCTGTGGATCTACTTCCCTGACTTCGAGATCTCCTTTGTTCCCAGGACACAAAATGCTGTTTCTGATTTCTTACCTAGATCTGCTCGATCTCTATTGAGATCTTTTGTATGTTGGTTGTTCTATTCCGGTCTAACTTCTCAAACCATCTCAAACTTGAGTTATAGATCAGTCTTTTGATGTCAAAAAAGAAAACAAAAGAAAAAAAAATCGTGACTATGCATATTAATTAGCACCAAACGTGAGATTCTAATCTCGTTTCAAAAAAAAAAAGTGAGAATCTAATTAGATATGAGCCTGTAACGTGTTTATGCATTTATGTTTCTGATGTCAGCATATATTTTCGTACACATTTGAACTATATACTATAGTCTATAACATGCGTATAGTCTATAACATGCGTATTACCAAGATATTTACACTTTGTACTGTGGCTTCATACATTAGACAACATCAGAGAGTGCACAAAAAGGCAACATCAGATCGATTTTACGTCATTATAAAAATACATTGTGGGTCAATTATATATAAAACATATAATACATGAAATGAAGTAAAAATTGTGTAAGCATTTTCCATTTCTATAAAGTTGCCTACAAAACTGATTTATTTTTGTAGATAACGGATAAGCACCCCCTCAGCTCTTGCTCCTTTGACCACACTCCCAACGTCACCGCGAATTGAATCATCTCCTGTTGACCTCCGTACCCCCACTTCACATAATAGATCACGAGGTCATCATGGAAGAATTCCTTTATGCGTCTCCAATTCAGCCTGTCCAATCGAGAAGAATCTTGAAGAACGCAACTTCCACCACTTCCTACGGATCAAACTACGAGAAGACCGACGGAGGATTTTCACGCAGCGGCTTCCTTAGCCGTATTAAGCTGGAATTGCTGCGGTCTTGGAAACCCGCAGACAATCCAAAGACTCAAGGAATGAAATAAATCTTGTTCCGTGGATATTATTTTCTTGTCTGAGACAAAGAATCAAGATGCCTTTGTTTTGGAGGAACTCCTGCCTTTGAATCTTGAAGGCCACTTTCTCTTCTCACCACTAGACGGCTTGGCATTATATTAGAAATCAGATATTGACATACATATTCTAAGCTCCAACAAAGACTTCATTAATACACTTATATCATATAAAGGTACCTTCCTTTAATGGAATCTTTGTATACGGAGCGCTGGAGATCCCAAACAAAAGAGAGATATGGGAAAGCCTTGCGGATCTGGCATTATCTAGGGACAGTGCGTGGTTTCTTACTAGAGACTTTAGAGTTCACAGAAAATTCTGAGAAGTCTGGAGGAAGGGAGAGACCGGAGAGCACGTTTGTTCCCTTCAGATCTTTCCTGTCATCCTGCGACCTCTTTGATATCAAACATACGGGAAACTTCTTGTCTTGGCGGGGGAAAAGACACACCCACATGGTTCATTATCGTCTGGATAGGGCTATGACTAATAGTAGATGGTCTGACCTATTTCCAAGTACCCGATCACATTATCTAAAGTTTGAAGCTTCTGATCATAGAACGTTGTTTTCTATCTTTGATTCAAAGAAGAAAAAACCATCCAGACTCTTTTGATATGACAGACACTTGAGGGATAATCCGGAAGTCTCAGCCCTTGTCGAGAAAGCCTGGAATTCTAATCCTGATGTTCCCGTGTCCCAAAAAATCAGTAGATGTAGACAAGTTATTGCTACATGGAGTAAGACTAAGTATATCAGTAGCAGGAAACAAATAGAGGAACTTAAAGAGGCACTTGACTTAGCTCTCTCTTTGCACACCAGATGATAGCTCTATCTCTCTCCTCAATCTACAATTTCTCCACGCCTATAAAGCTAAGGAGGAATTCTGGAAGCAAAGGACACGGCTCTTATGACTTACCCTTGGAGACAAGAACACCTCTTTTTTTCATGCCTCTACTAAGGGAAGGAGGGCTCGCAATAGAATCTCGATCATAGAAGACTCCTCCGGTACTCCAATCTTTGAAGATGAGAAAATTGCTCAGGTGATCTTCGACTATTTCAGCGATATCTTTACATCATCTGGATGATCAACCACAGAAGTGGTTAACAGAGAAATTACTCCCTGCATAACTGACGCTATCAATGATCAACTTACTGTCATACCCACTGCAATCGAGATTAGAGAAACCCTATTCGCATTTCACCCCGATAAAGCCCCGGGTCTTGATGGCTTTTCAGATAGTTTCTTCCAGTCCAACTGAAAAGCCGTGGGTCCTGCAATCATCAAAAAAATACAATGTTTCTTCAGCACAGGGGAACTGCCAAACTCAATCAACTCTATGCACTTCAAGTTGATTCCAAAGATTAAAAGTCCTAAGGCTGTTTCTGACTATCGACCTATTGCCCTCTGCAACGTATACTACAAGACAATCTCTAAGCTGCTATCTGATATACCATGGTGTTGACCCACTTTTAATCATGATATTTATATGATTTTATAATATATATATATATATGTTTTGGAGTTTATTAGGTATGTTTTCAGGTTCAGGAGCATTTTGGAGTTGAGTGAAGATTTAGGTGCCCTTATAAAGCTTAAAGGAGAGTTTTCCCGAGATGACTATAAAGATCAGACAACAAGCTGGATATCCAGAGATACATATCGATCGATACACATCATGTGTAACCGATCGACGACGCTTCTGTAAAAGATTACGAATAGAGAAACTCCATCGATCGATGTACGCCATGTACCATCGATCGATACGAAGCATGAAGAACAAGTTTGACTTGACCGACTTGAAGCCCAAATTCTCTCAATATTACAAGATTTTCCCTGACGAGTTTATAACCTAATGTAACTCATATTTATAGTTATGCATATGTGTTTTGGCTAGACATGCTTTTTATACCTTTGCATGCCTTTTGTACTTCTTGAGCTTGGCATGCTTTTTATGTTCTTAGTTCTTTGATTTATAAAAGTATTATTTTCATCTTATTCTCATTTTCATAAAAGGTTATAGAATTCTAGATTTAGAAGAACACACAAAGAGATTTGTTGTTCAAAAGAACCAAGAGTTCAATCTTCTAATCTTATGAATTTCTATTATTACCTTGATGCTATGAATCACTTAGCCATGTCTGAGTAGATTCACTTGTTAGATTTAGGGTTAAAATAGTTATGAGGAATTAGCCTTAACTATGGATTGTTGAGTTGTGATATTCATTATCCTAGTGAACCCTAATGATTACCCTAGAATAGCTAAGTAGAGTATGATCATGGAATGATTTAACTTGTTAATCATCATCCTGAAATCATCTAGTATAGGCTGAGGTCCTCTTGGGACATTCGAGAGCCGGTCTATGATCTTCGTGAACACATATTCAATTCGATCTGAAGCTATATCGATCGATACTCCTATAGAGTAATATATAGACGGCTTCCCATATCGTCCGATATCGCTATCAAACCATCGGTCGATATTGCCAGCAGTCAGATCAATAGACGAATCTAATAGCGATTGCTAATAGACTTATCTAAGAGTTAAAATTCTTTAATATCTTGCAAGCAAATTATAAAGACATCTGTAGCATTATAATCCTGATTATCTGAATAGCAACCTTGAATTTAACTACTTTCTTTTATTGTTTAAAACCTAAACCAATTCTCTTGAGCAACTCACCATTGCTCACAACTGCAATTTACTTTTAAACCTTAATCAACCTAGCATAATCACTTAGGATTATATCTTTTGTGTTCCTTAGTTCCTTATGGATTCGATCCCTAAGTACTACAACTGAACCTCTTATTTGAGAGAGTAATTCACTCCTTAGGGTAATTTGAGTGATATCAAATTTGGCGCCGTTGCCGGGGAACTGAGATCGCCATTAGATTTAATCTGATTAGGTCTAGGTTATTTTTTTTTTCTTTGCTTAATCATCTTCTGACACAAAATTTTTTCTTGTCTTTTTAAGGTACATGCCCAGCAGTACTAGAAGAAACAAGAACAACCAACTTGTGTACTCAGAAGACCCCCACAGTCTGGAACGTAGCATCCGCAGAGACTTATGTTCTGCATCGATCGACATCAACAACCGTTCGTCGACCGATACTCGCTTACCACAGTCGACCGAGAGACCTTCTTCGTCGACCGATACTCGCACCCTTCCATCGATCGACTTCAACAACCGTTCGTCGACCGGAATGTTTCATCCGACATCGATCGATATAACCCATGTTACATCGATCGATACTTACCGGCGAGACATGGTAGCGACTATTATTCTTACTACTGATGAGAATGGAGACCTGCATGACCAAGATGGTCACCTGCGTAATGCAGCAGGTCAGAAGCTGAATGCTCAGAAGGAGATCATTCCTTAGCAAGAAACTGTACCTACAGATCTCATTCAACCTGTAGGAGAGGCTACCAGAGCTAGAACTTTGGCTGACTACAACCGTCCGGATCAGTTCTATACCAACCGATCAGCCATCCGCCCTCCTGCTATTCAGAGAGGAGATTTCGAGCTCAAGCCGCAGTACTACACACTTGTGGGACAAATACCCTTCTGTGGGTTGTCCCATGAGCATCCCATGGACCATCTGGAGAGGTTCGAGGATCTCATAACTGTCATCAAAGCCAATGGAGTCCCTCAAGACTATCTTCTCTGCAAGCTTTTCAAATACTCTCTATCTGGAGAAGCTTTGCAGTGGCTGAGACAACTACCACCAGGTTCTCTCATAACCTGGAGCGACATAAAAAACGCATTTCTGCGTAACTTCTCTTATGACTCACGCGCTGAAGAATGGAGAAGGAAGATTGCTACATTCACTCAGGATCCCGGAGAATCATTTAAAGACACATGGAACCGATTCAAATCCTACCAGCGAGATTGCCCACACCACGTATTCAACAATGTGCAACTGCTCTGCACTTTCTACAGAGGCATCACCTTGAAGTATCAGATGGCTCTTGACACAGCTAGTGAAGGCAATTTCACCACCAGGAATCCGCAAGAAGCTGTGAAGTTGATTGATAACCTAGCTTCAAGCAACAGCACAAAGAACACTGTGAAGACAAAAGCTACATCATTCCTTGGGAAGGAACAGATTAATGAAGTGCAAGCACAGCTGGATCACGTTCAGAAGTTACTAAATAAGCAGATTTGCTCAGTGGAGGATGCATAAACTGCAGCTGAAGAAGAATACACAGAAGAAGATGTGAACTGGATCAGTGGAGCTGGATTTCAGAGGTCTGGAAACCAAGGAGGATACATAAACTTTGCAAGACAGAAAAGCAACTTCAACCAGAGTTCACAGAAGCCTACCAACTACAGCAGCAGCAACCTCAACAACAACATGAGTTATGGTAACTCATTCTACACAAATCCACCCCCACCCACCCAACTAGAAGAGATGCTAGACAAAGTTCTGGAGAGTCAGCAAAAACTTCAGATGGACTTCAATGGAAAGATAGATTCTGTCTACACCAACCTCAACACCAAGCTTGATGGCTTAAGCACCTATGTGAAGAAGTTGGAGACTCAGGTGGTTCAGACAGGAGAAGCACTAAAGAAGCAAGAAATTTTAGCAAAAGGAATCGGAGAGTTTGCTACTCTCCATGATGTGCATGCCATCCTAGATGATGACTTTTGGCAAAAGCTGCAAGCTTCTGAAGATGACAGTGAGCCAGACTTCGAATTCGACTACTATCGATCAATATCATCCCCTGACTATCTATCGATACCTTCCAGACTACAGCGATCAATTGACTTTGACGAGTGTCGATCGATGGACTTAGACGAAGCCTCTCACGAGTGCAGTACCGTCAAGATTATGTCACACAAAGCTTTCGCAGCACGACACCCACATCCGCCCGTCCCTATCCAAATCGATTCTCATGACTTCGATCGACATGATGACTCTGGCATCGATCGACATGAAAACCGTGATATCGACCGACCCACTCCAGTCATTGTCTCCCGATACACAGTACCCCAACGTCGAGTGCAACTTCCAAAGATCGACGTTGCACGACTTTATGCACTCTGGGAGCAGTCTAGAACTCCCAGCAACCTTCCCACCACTATCATGAAGAGACCCACTAACATCTTTGAGCCCATGGAGACAGAAAAGGAAAATCATGGAAGAGTTCTCAGAAAAAGGAAAGAGAAGATCCTCAAGCCTTATAAAAGGGAAGCTAATGAGAAAGAATGGTCAAGCTTCAGAAAGAGAGTTATGAGAATACCTAAAGAGAAAACCTTTGAAGAAGCCTACTTTTCACATAGATTGTGGATGTTTTTCTAAAGAAACCAGAGAGACAGAAGAAGACATCAAGAGAATGTTTCACTAAATCAGAGACAGTCTAAAGAAGAAGATCACACTGGAGAAGAAGAGTGATCCAGGGAAGTTTACTATACCATGTTCAATAAGAGGTGTTGAGTTCCCTCGTGCCCTCTGCGACACAGGATATGGAGTTAGTATCCTACCCAAGATTATGGCAGACCGTCTAGGTCTGAAGATAGAGCCTACTGAAGAATCTTTCATCTTTGTGGATTGTTCTCAGCAGCACTCTGGAGGCATAGTTCGAAACCTTGAGGTACATATTGGAGATTCCTACAGACTTCCACGTCCTGGAGAACAACCTCAACTTCAAGATATCTCTACTGCTTGGAAGGGCCTTTTTAGCAAAAGTTGGAGCTGTTTGTGATCTGAAATCCAATAAGCTCTGCCTCACCCTCATAGACCCTACCATCCACTACAATCATGTTCAAGTCATCAAGATTCCAAGGACAGAGAGCCCAACACTCGTAGCAACTTGTTTTTGTGCCCACGAGTATGATTCAATGGCCGGGTACGAGACAGAGCAAGACGTATCGATCGATGGCAGCCTCCTTCCATCGACCGATACGAGTCAACTAGCGTCGACCGACGAGCATACATGGTCATCGATCTACAGGCTATTCAAAGAGATCGAAGAGGAATTTACAGACGGCAATTTTCACGCAGATGATTGGGAGAATGATTATTACATCCCACAACTAGCTAGTAACACTACTCAGGAGGAGTATGATGAAGATTATGAAGAGAAACGAGCCACAGAGTATAGATTTCTTCGGGAATATGAAGAAATACCTCCTCTACCATCCTTCACCTTCAGAGCATCGATCGACAGAGACCACCCTCCATCGACCGATATGCACCAACCAAGATCGCTCAAACGATGTTTCGAATCAACGAGCGACAACCTGTAGGTCCCACAAGATCCACAAGACGGAGACTACTCCATTGGAAGTTGGGCAAGCAATTACCATGAAAATTTCGCAGTGGATACAGCACCACTGATGCATGCAACCACACCAGATGCAGACGTATCGACCGACACGAAACAACATCCATCGATCGACACGTCTCTCAACCTATCGACCGATGCACATGCCATCCTATCGACCGATCCGACCACTACACCATCCGAGGTACAAACACATAATTTCGATTTTACATTACTAATTTCAGATGAATTTCGTATTTTCAGGGATCCAGATAGCCATGCACGAGCAATGGATGGAAGAATCATTCCAATCTCCAAAGAAGACGTTGCAGACATTCTTCAGATAACCAACTCAGCTTATCCAGAATTCCAAAACACATCGGTCGATACGTGGAGAATCACATCGACCGATATACATCGAGAATTTGGGAAATGAGCTTTCAAATCCGGGATTCGTCAATTCTTATGGGAAAAGAAAGACGAATATGGTGTTTACAGAGATGAGAATGGTTTTGCAAGAGGCGTATGGAGACATCATCCATGTCTCCAAAGAAGATATTGGGAAATTGCTGAATAGAGCCTCATTGATGGAGCGCTCTTGTTTTTTTTACCAGAGCACGCTGAAAGTTTACTAAAGGATTTCCAGTTTGCAAGCTCCACACACAAGCAGAGGTCACATACCTGATAAATGGAAGAGTTGGTGAACATTACTGGGAGATGGCATCACTGAGGTCTGAACATGAGAGAGCCATATCATCACTTCAAGGAGAATTACATTGGAATAAGACTGGCAATGACTCAGCTCGCAAAGAGAGGAACGCCCTGTAAGAAGAAGTAAATGCACTTCGCAAAAAACTAGAATATCAGAAGCAGATATCGACCGATACAGCCTCAAAAGCATCGATCGATACCAGCATCAACAAATCTATCGAGAGTCACCTACAAGAGCTATCGATCGATGAGCCACCCTATACATCGACCGATATTGAAGCACCAGAGTTCTGTACCAAAGGGGAACCTTAGGAAATCACAAGAGATATCTACAAAGCTATTGAAGCTTGTGGAGACGAAGCATACATATTACTGGACAAGATGTGGTTCCCAGTATAGAGTGACGTTCAAGGATTGGAATGCACAACAGCAGAAATTCAGAAGGAGATCAACAACTTTTAGAGACATCTCGCCAACCGACCTGCACCATCCGCATCGATTAACGTGCCTTCCAGCCCATCGACCGATAGACATCCTTCCACATCGACCGACATAAATACACAGAGATCGGTCGATAACCCTTCTATCCGTGTGAAAAACATCCAACACCTCGACACAATGCAGCTGAGTATTGATCTAGAACACACCTACAACAAGCTTGGACAACATGAGTTCAACATTGCAAGCATTGAGGAATGGCTACAAAGAATTCAAGCTGAGGTGCAAGGGTTGAAAGCTAGTATGACCAGAAGCGAGAAAGCCACAAGAAGCCTCTTAACTTCATGGTTTGAAGAATCACAAGACAAGGAGGATACTTGTTTCCAAACAAGTACCTGCAATTCACCTCACTAGCCACCATACCTCCATAGTCAAGCTAAATGACTTTAACTAAGCGCTGAGTGGGAGGCAACCCACTATTAGGTATTTTCTTCCTTAGTTTTATTTTATTTTTACCTATTACTTTCATTTTATTTATTTCAGAAGAGATGATACACAATCACTACCTCTATCGACCGATAAGATACTGTCGACATCGATCGACACAGACCTATTCATGACGATCGATGAAGGTGACTCACCATCGATCGATACGAACTCAGGTCAGGTATATCGTTCTAAATTTTCGATATCAGTTATACATTATCTATTTATGCCCTAACTCAGACTGGTTATACACTGAGGACAGTGTATGATTTAAGTCTGGGGGAGTGAAGATTACTGATGCTACTTTACGTTTTTGATCTCATTAAATGTTTTCAAAATTGGTTTTATTGAGTCAAGAAGGAGACAAAAAGATTTCAAATTTTTTACTTTCTATCTAACCACTCTTTAGCACCATTCTTAGAATTTTTGATTGCAGAAAGTACTATAGATGCTAAAGTGGATCACCAGTCACCTATGACAACACTTTTCATGATTGTTTGGAAGAACCAAAGCTGATTTCCAACCTAACCTGACATCTATTGCTTGTCTTGAGGCTTGGTATACAAGGGATCGGAATCCTCCTGCAAGTCTGGAAGGTAAAAGTCTTGATAATTTTGGTTTCTTTCTCTCATTCCTTTGGCATCCCTAAAAGAGAAAAATAAAAGATTGAGATGATTTCCTGAGAGGCAGAGGGAGAGATACATTACCCATGACCCCACTATTCTAATTCAAAGGAATGATCACACATTGTGGAATCGAGGGAGAGGTAAATTACCCATGACCCCACTATTTGCCTACACTTTGTCAGAAAAGACTACAAAAAGTAGAAAGATCAATAAGATGAACATCTGTTGTTCATTGGGATTGATATAAAGAAAAATAAAATTTGGGATTCAGAGAAGGGAGATATAGGGAGAAAAGAAACCAGAATGAGAATGTCTGAAACTTGCTTGAGTTGAATCTAAGTGTTCCTTGATCGATACTCCCAAGGTAAAGCCTACACTTTTATTTTATGCATAAATGGAATCAGTAGAGGGGATAGACAGTCAGGATTACTAAGTTGATTGGCTAGATGAACTTGGTTTCTAAGCTAGGATATGGTATAATGTACTTCTGTAGTTAGTAATATGAGATGTGGCTTGCAACAAAGTAGAGGTTATGATCTTAAGTTAAGATTTGATTGAGTCCCTGTTGTTTTTAAACTTCTTCCAAAAGACTAACTATTGTGTTTGCTTGAGGACAAGCAAAATGTTAAGTCTGGGGGAGTTGATATACCATGGTTTTGACCCACTTTTAACCATGGTATTTATATGATTTTATAATATATATATATATATATATATATATATATAATATATGTTTTGGAGTCTATTAGGTATGTTTTTAGGTTCAGGAGCATTTTGGAGTAAAGTGATGATTTAGGTGCCCTTATGGAGCTTAAAGGAGAGTTTTCCCGAGATGACTATAAAGATAAGACAACAAGGTCGATATCCAGCGATAAATATCGATCAATACACATCATGTGTAATCGATCGACGACACTTCTGTAAAAGATGACGAATAGAGATACTCCATCGATCGATGTACGCCATGTACCATCGATCGATATGAAGCGTGAAGAACAAGTTTGACTTGGCCGACTTTAAGCCCAAGTTCTCTAAATATTACAAGATTGCTCCTGACGAGTTTATAACCTAATGGAACTCGTATTTATAGTTATGCATATGTGTTTTGGCAAGACATGCTTTTTATACCTTTGCATGCCTTTTGTACTTCTTGAGCTTGGCATGCTTTTTATGTTCTTAGTTCTTTGATTTATAAAAGTATTCTTTTCATCTTATTCTCATTTTCTTAAAAAGGTTATAGAATTCCAGATTTAGAAGAACACACAAAGAGATTTGTTGTTCAAAAGAACCAAGAGTTCAATCTTCTAATCTTATGAATTTCTATTATTACATTGATGCTATGAATCACTTAGCCATTTCTGAGTAGATTCACTTGTTAGATTTAGGGTTCAAATAGTTATGAGGGATTAGCCCCAACTATGGATTGTTGAATTGTGATATTCATTATCCTAGTGAACCCTAATGCTTACCCTAGAATAGCTAACTAGAGTATGATCATGGAATGATTTAACTTGTTAATCATCAGCCATAAATCATCTAGTATAAGCTGAGGTCCTCTTGGGACGTGCGAGAGCCGGTCTATGATCTTGGTGAACACATATTCAATTCGATTTGAAGCTATATCGATCGATACTCCTATAGAGTAATCAATCGATGGCTGCCCATATCGTCCGATATCGCTATCAAACCATCGGTCGATATTGCCAGCAGTCAGATCAATGGACGAGTCTAATAGCGATTGCTAATAGACTTATCTAAGAGTTGAAGTTCTTTAATATCTTGCAAGCAACTTACAAAAACATTTGTAGCATTATAATCCTGATTATCTGAATAGCAACCTTGATTCTAACTACTTTCTTTTATTGTTTAAAACCTAATCCAATTCTCTTGAGCAACTCACCATTGCTCACAACTGCAATTTACTTTTAAACCTTAATCAACCTAGCATAATCACTTAGGATTATATCTTTTGTGTTCCTTAGTTCCTTGTGGATTCGATCCCTAAGTACTACAACTGAACCTCTTATTTGAGAGAGTAATTCACTCCTTAGGGTAATTTGAGTGATATCACTATCTATTCGGCTTAAACCTGTATTGCAGAGGATAGATTCTGAAAATCAATCAGCTTTCATTCCGGGTCGAGTTATTTCGGATAATGTCCTTATAAAACACGAGATGCGCTACTACCTGAAAATTTTGGGAGCTGTTAAACATTGTGCTATGGCGGTTAAAACTGACATTAGTAAAGCTTATGACAGGCTTGAATGAAGCTTTATTCAATGTGTTCTGGAAATGATGGGTTTCTGTCATACCTGAATTGACTACATGATGTAATGTGTGACGACCGTCTCTTACTCCTTTCTACTCAACAATGATGTCATGGGAAGCGTTATCCCTCAAAGAGGAATTTGGAAGGGTGACCCCCTATCTCCATACATCTTCATCATCTGTGGAGAGGTTCTCTTAGGCCTCTGCAAAAAAGCACAAGAATTAAGATCTTTGCCGGGTATCAGAGTTGCCAGAAATTTCCCAAAGATCAACCATCTGCTTTTACTGATGACACCATGATATTCACGAGATCGGACCCTAGTAGCTGCTCGGCTCTGATGGAGATCCTCTCTACCTATGAGCTCACTTCTGGTTAGAAGATCAACCCCCTCAAATCATCCATTTCTTTTTCCAGTAAGACTCCACCTGAAACAAGAGAAAGGGTTAAACTCCAGCTAGGAATTGAGAAAGAAGAAGGGGTGGGAAAATACCTTGGCCTCCTGGAGCATTTTGGCAGGAAAAAGAAGGATCTCTTCTCCTCCACTGTTGACAGAATGCACTAGTGCTCCATTGGATGGTCTACCCAATTTCTTTCATCTGCAGGAAAGGCTACTATGCTTCAATCAGTTCTTTCTGGAATTCCTACCTCTGCGATGACATATTTCTTACTCCCATTGAGTTTGTGTAAGAGAATTCATTCGGAACTTACTAGATTTTGGTGGGATGATAAAGCTGGAGAGAGAAAGATCTGCTGGGTCTCCTGGGAAAAAGTCACCCAACCGAAAAGTGTTAGTGGGTTAGGCTTCAGGGACATCCAAACCTTCAATCATATTCTTCTTGCAAAAATCGCCTGGAGACTGCTTACTGCACCCAACTGCCTCTTCTCTAGGATTATTCTCGGAAAGTATTGTCACAAAACCTCCTTCCTAAAGGTGTTTGCGGCTTCTAATATCTCTCACGGATGGAGAGGTATCCTCCATGGCCGTGATCTTCTTATCCAGCATCTTGGCAAAGCTATCGGAAACGGAGAAACTACACACCTTTGGCATGATTCCTGGATTCAACCAGATATTAAGCTCAAGCCTCATGGTCCAGTTTTCCTGCAAGACATGAATCTTATGGTATCATATATTCTGACTAGAGAAAATCAAGAATGGAAAAAAGCGCGTATTGATATCCTGATGCCAGAACTGACCTCACATATACTTTCACTTTGACCAAGTCTCCGAAATACACAAGACACTTTCATCTGGCCTCTAAACAAATCAGGAACCTATTCAGCAAAGTCAGGTTATAATGTGCTGATCTCAACTAGTCCACGCACTCATCCATGCCCTCACCTTGAGGGATGGAACTGGAAGAAGAATGTCTGGAACCCCAACCTCCTGCCAAAACTAAAATTCTTCTTATGGAAGATACTACATAATGCAATTTTTACAGGAGAAAAATTATAGAAGAGAGGGGCTCTCACCAACACGTTATTCCCTCGTTGTGCGATTCTTGAATCTATAGTACACCTCTTCTTCCATTGTAGTTTTGCAACGGAGGTGTGGGAGCTAGGCCCCTCCCGTGGACTACAGCCTTCAATTTCACCACATATACACAATTTGCTTCAGCTCTTCATACATCCTACTCCCTGATAAACCTACCACCAGTTTGGATTCTAGGTAATGCGTTTCCTTGGATCTGCTGATACATGTGGACATCACGGAACAAGGTCATCTTCGAAGCCAGATCGTCTACGCCCCAGGAGGTCATTGTTCAATCGATCTGTGCCATGAAAGAATGGGAATCAGCCCAATCACCGCGCCCCCCTGTGGCCCTAAATCGGCCCTTAATGTCACGTAATCGAGAGATTCCACCTTCTACAATCATGTGTAACACTGATGCCGCCTAGAATCCGGACTCTAAATCTTTGGGTCTAGCTTGAATCTTCTCCGATCTCACAAGCGGGAAACTGATTCGCTCCTCCTCATCCCAAGACTATGTTTCATCTCCTTGCATGGCCGAGACCCTTGCAATCCGAGAAGCCCTTCTCCATGCGGCCTCTCTCCATCTCAATTATATATGTCTCAGTACAGACTCTCAAATGCTTGCTCAAGCAATCAACATGAGAACTTCCACGATGGAACTCTACGGCCGGCGTACTATCTGACATCGACTCCCTTATCTTCTCCGTCAACTCTCCCTTTGCTTTCTGTAGTGTCGTTTATGTTTCTCGTCTTGCCAATGGGCATGTGGATCTTATGGCTAAAGCCCAATTTTCTTTCCACTTGGGTGTAAACTCTAGGGCCTTTTAAGCCCTCTCTCTTTTAACCTTAATGAAATCTATGTTGAACCAAAAAAAAAAATTGGATAAGGATTAACAGACAAGATATTTATTTTTGATCGATCCTATCGACTATATGGTCAGTCCCAAAGGAAACATACTTAGTGATATAAAGTAGACTGAATATCACATTATCTGACCCGAATTTAAATATATTTTGACTAATGCCAGAATGCACCAATAGTCTGTTATGGTTACCATGAAAATCACTTGCACCGAAATCCAAATACAAACATCTATAAGTTAGTTCTCTATAGAAATCGAACTCATGATTAATATGAATACACACTAATCCCCAAAAATTACCACTATACTACCATTATCTGGTTAACAGAAAAAAACAAAAAAAACTTTATGATACAAGAGAGAAAGTTAAGGTATTATTCTTTTAGTTATTCTTGGGTTCACCACTACGGTGAACCTCTAGATTCACCAACCAATAATATTTGGTTATTTGATATCTTTTAAATAAGGAAACAAAATAATAAGTTATTTAATTTACACTGTTTTAAAATAAAAAGATAAAATATCTAAAAAAATAGTATTTTTTGCAAAAAAAAAAATATCGTTATCAAAATCAGCACAATACTAAACTCTAAACCCTAAATCCTAAATCCTAAACCTTAAACCTTTGGGTAAATCCTAAAATTTTGGATATATCTTAAACCCTAAAAGCATTAAAAATGAAATCCTAATAACACTAAACCCTAAATCCTAATCACTAAACCCTAAGCCCTTGGGTAAATCATAAATCCTTGAATAAATAATAAATTTTAGAGCTCATGGTTGACCCAAGAGTAAGGTTTAGTGATTAGAATTTAGGTTTCAGTGTTATTAGCATTTAATTTTAATACTTATATTTTAAGTTTTTGATTTACCCCAAGGTTTAAGGTTTAAAATTTAGGGTTTAGGGTTTAGTATTGTATTGACAATATTATAAATATTAAATATTTTTTTGTAATTATTACTATTTTAAGTGTTTTATATTTTTATTTAAAAGATATAATACAAATTAAATAATCTATGATTTTGTTTTTAAAAAAAAAAAATAAATATAAAATAATCAAATATTATTGATTGGTGAATTAATTCTTTGACAATAGTGTTTTCTCGATAACCAGTAAACATCGTGCATGCATGGCTAAAAGCTCTTACGTGTTCTTTTTATTTTTTACTAGAATAATTTAACTTTTTATTTTAATATTCAAAGTGTTTTTCATTTATGACGCGCATACGTAAAAAGGGCCTTAATCTATGTGTATGTGTCTCTCTTTTCCTCCACCTTTATTTGGTATAAAGGACAAGAAATGTGAATTTGTGAACAAATTTATAAAAAGTAATGCAATGTGGGTGCAAGGTAATGGATAAGACACGTAAGAAGTGGAAATTTATATTGAAGTTCCAAGTTTTATATTTGAAATCGTTGGCGTAGCTGTCTTACGTCATACTACGCTTTGAGCATTTACAATTTCTAGAGTTCTATTCGTAGAACTTTCCTTTAGACAAAAAAAAAAATATAGTACTAAGTAAGCAACACAACGAGTTTTGTATATGTATTCGATTAAAAATTACAATGTTGAACCGTATAACGATATGTGGAAAATCACATGTTACACGTTTGTTATCACAATGATAAAATAACAGAGACGATTCTAAAGAGCATCCCATGGAGGGGTTTTATACTTAAGAGCATCCCATGGAGGGGTTTTATACTTAAGAGCATCAACAACCCGAAAACCCTCTGTCCGTTTCTTAATCTTTTTTTTTTTGTTTTTGTTTTAATTGTTTTTCTTTAAAAAAAAAAATATATATATATATATATACCAGAATCAATTGCGGGCCGCCACATGTCGTGGGACCCACAAAACAGTGTTGAAAACTCACAACAAACGTATCTTGTTGTGGATACATAAGTGATGGGTTTTGCTAAATCGTGGATCCCCTCCCTATTAAGAGACGCTGAAGATACATCATTGTTGATGCTCTAAAGTTCTCATAACATGATTATTCTTAGAAACCCATAAGATTTCTTAATTATATTTTAATGAATATTTAACTATTAAATCTTAGCTAAAGACACTAGTTAAGCATCACCTAAATGTTGGAACAATTTTTGAGCATTATGAAAAGTATTCATATGTTAAGATAGATTTGGTTTGAATGAGAAATAGAAATCAAAAGTGAGTAACTTGGAAAGCTTGTAAGGCTTTAAATTTGGTTAAATATAAATTAACAAATGTCACACATTGGATATTTGAGTTTGGCTTTGAATTTGTTATTTGGATATTATATCCATTATTTATTCATAGAAATCTTTATGTTTCTATAAACATAGAATGCAAACCCAAATTAAAAAGGATATTAGTTGTATTTGATTTAGTCAACAACATAATATTTTTAAAAGTCAATAACAGTCAAAAGGAATAAAGTCCCCTTAATGACAATATTGATGTTTTTGACTTGACTCCATTATTTCATAGTTTGGTTTTGAAAACCATAACATAATGTCACTCATTTCATATAAATAAGGTTGGTTAGCCAAAAGAAATAGACACATTGATACAAACAAGAGAAAACAATTCTCCCATTATGAAATAGTTATGCTAGTATTTTAATTTATTTTTTGTCTGATACAACATAAAAAGAGGTTTGTTAGCTTCTATTCTGAGTGATGCGGATTAGTCGAAGTGTGGTTGTATCCTAGGATTCTGACTGCGTAAACACCGTCACACTACGAGAAATTAAAGAATTAAGGAAAGAGTGTCTCACCTCCCCACGAAACCGGTCTTTGTTCATCATATTTTTGATATCAAGTATTGTATATTTTATTTCTATTTTTATCATTATATAAACGGATTATTCAGTTTGCCATATCGTAGAAATATTGGTCCTACAATCTTAATTCTTTAGTTTTCATTATTGAACTAACGAAAACTGATTATTTATTAAGTTTTGATAAGAACAGGTTGATCGATACACCAGAAAAGAACCAGTGTTAGTTTGGGTCCCTGGTTTGACAAAACAAAAACATAAGCAGGAACCTACCGAAAACTGAAACAGTATGTTTTGCTAAGGAGTCATTTTGGGCGATTTTGACGGTGACTTGGCGACTAGGTTTTTGATGGAGGGGGAAGGTGCGGTGGGATCAACGGAGCCACCGGAGAGAGATCGGGGGAATCATGAGGTTAGTGGGATTGAATCAAGCAAGATGTTAGAGGGGGAGATTGCGAAATCAGATCAGGTTTTTCCGTCGGAGTATATTAAGGGGAAGAAACGGGATTCAAGCTGGATTGCGATTGCTCAGAATCGTCGTAGTTTGAAGAAGTACGAGGCTGAAGTAAAATCGGTGGATGGAAAGCATAAAGTGATGATTCCAAAGGAGGTGTTGGCGGAGTATACTCCTTTGTGGGAGGATTTCGTTGTTGGAAAGTTTCTAGACCTAGCTCCTCATATTGCTAAGGTCCATATGATGGTAAAAAAGATATGGAAGTATGGTGATTTAGATTCTAAGGTGAAGGTCTATGATTTCAACGCAACGACGATGAGATTCAAAATATAAAATCCGAAAGCTAGGGAGAAGGTTTTGAAAAAGGGGATGTGGAACATAGCTGGGGTACAATTGGTTGTTAAGAAATGGACTCCAAAGACCGAAGAAGAGAAACAAGAGGAGGAGGCTATTCAAATGTGTGTTCATCTGAGGAAAGTTCCTTTACACATGTTCTAATGGGAGGCTTTGAGTTTTATGAAGAGTACGGTGAGATTTCCGGTTGCGTGTTCTAACTTTAAAGAGGCAAAAGTTTTTGTTAATGTGAATGTGTCAAAGATTTTGCCAAAGGAAATAGACTTTTCTAACGAGGGTAAGGAGTTTACTGCAGAGTTCTACTATCCTTGGTTACCTTCACGTTGTAATCTATGTGGAAAATGGGGTCACAAAGTTAATGTTTGTGTATTGAAGAAGAAAGAGAAGAAGAAGCAGGAAGGGAGCAATATTTCGAAAGAAAAGAAGGTATATGAAAAGGTTTTGGGGAAGAATGATAATCAGGATGAAGTGAGGAAGGAAAACTTAGAAGGTGTTTTTCAGAACACCGTGGAGAATTGTGAGAGGAGTGTAGGAAAACAAAGATCTATGGGTGTGGAGAAGGGAGGGAATGCTTGGTCTCTCCTGGGTAAGATAGGAAGATCTCACAATACTCCTAAAAAAGTGGAGAATATTCTGATTTCCTCTTCAAAATTTCTATTTTGGGTTTGGATGTGGCTGAAGTGGAGGAGGATAGTTTAGAAGGGGTATCAATTGCTAAGGATATAGAAAATGAGGAAGTGGAAGAAAATAACAGTATAGTTAGTGAAAGGATGGAGGACAAGAGTATTGATCATCAAGTTTTGGAGGAAGATAAAGCTATACTTAAAAAAAGGGGGAAAGAGAGTTCAGAAAGCTATAGCTCCGTATGAAAATCCAAGGGATAAAAGGTCTTCTAGATGGAAATATTAAATATTTCGAGCTTCTTTCGGAAGGTGCGCGGATTTAACTAGTTTTTGAAGCATTTTGTGGTTCATCAGTGGTTAAGCAATAAGGAGATGAAATTTGGATGTATATTGGAAACAAGGGTGAGAGAAGGGAAGGCAAAGAAGATTATGGATAAGGTTTTTAAAGAATGGTCGGTTATAACAAATTATGAAGAAAGTAATGGAGGTAGAATATGGGTAATGTGGAGGGATTCAGTAAGGATGACTACAGTTTATAAATCAGATCAGTTAGTCACTTGTGCACTGGAGTTACAAGATGAAGAAGAAATCTATTGTACTTGTGTATATGCTAGAAACCAAGCCAAAGAGAGGAAGAGTTTGTGGGAAGATCTTGTTCATCACTACGCTTCTCCTATTTTCAAAGATAAAGCTTGGAAAAATGGGGGGGGGGGATTTTAGATGGGGAAGAAAGTTCTGGATTTGATCATTTGAGTGGGATATCGTGTGGAATGAGAGAGTTTCAGAGTATGGCTCTCCACTGCCAGATTTCTGATATGGCATATCAGGGTCCAATGTATACATGGTGTAATAAGAGGGAAGAAGGTATTATATGTAAGAAACTAAATGAAGCAGCTTTGGATAAGTTTGGGGATGCTTATTCAGTGTTTGAGTCAGGTGGATGTTCTAATCACATGCGGTGCAGGATTCAGCTGTATCCACATAGGGAGAAGATCCAAAGGACATTTAAATATGTTAGCGTTATAGGTAATATTCCTTCATTTATACCTATGGTGTAGAATTATTGGAATTCAACGAAGAGGTTATTCTATCTACTTCAGCTATGTTCATGTTTTCAAAAAAGTTGAAGAACTTGAAACCTTTGATCAGAGAGTTGGGTAAAGAGAAGTTGGAGAATTTATCCAAAAGAGCTAAGATTGCTTTTTAGGTCCGCTGTGATAAGCAGAGTATTACTCTTGTAAATCTTAGGGAAAATTCCATTAAAGAAGAGGCGGATGCATATGGGAAATGGTTATATGTAGCAACATTTGAAGAAGAGTTCTTGAAGCGGAGGGCCAAGCTTCATTGGCTAATGTGGGTGACCAAAACAATAAGATGTTTCATAGAGCTATCAAAACGATTTAGGACCAGAATATAATTAGAGAAATCAATTGTAGTAATGGGAGTGTTGCTAAATCTCACGCAGACATAAAGCAAGAGGCTGAGAGATTTTTCTCGAAGTTTTTGAATCAGGTCCAAGTAAGATATCAAGGGGTTGAACTGGAGGACTTACAGTATATATTATATTTCAGATGCTCAGTTGAAGATTGCAGATTGTTGGAAGCAGATTTTACGGCTGAGGAAATTCGGAAAGTTCTATTTGTTATGCCAAATAATAAATCCCCAGGGCTAGAGGGATTTTCTTGTGAATTTTTTAAGACTGCATGGTCTGTAATTTCTTAGGATTTCACCATTGCAGTGCAGGCGGTCTTTAAATTTGTTTTTTTTTTGCCAAAGGGAGTTAACGCGACGATTCTTGCTTTAATTCCCAAGAAGCAGAACTCGCTTGAGAGGAGAGTTTATCGACCGATAGCTTGTTGCAATGTCCTTTACAAGGTGGTCTCTAAACTGATAGCTAACTGTATGAAGAAACTCTTACGTAAGATCATTTTAGAGAATCAGTCTCCGTTTATCCAAGGGAGATTACTTATGGAAAATGCGCTTTTAGCTTCTGAGTTGGTCAAGGACTATCACAGTGATATGGTGAGCCCTCAGTGCGTGATGAAAATTGACATATCAAAGGCATTTGACTTTGTTCAATAGGAGTTTGTATTAGGGAGTTTATCTGCTTTAGGCTTTCCTGAAAATTTATTCATTGGATCCGTTTGTGTATCACCACTCCATCTTTCTCGGTTCAAGTCAACGGTGACCTGGCTGGTTATTTTCAAAGTTCTAGGGGGTTATGGAAGGGTTGCTCTCTCTCACCGTATCTTTTTTTTTGTATGAACGTTTTGTTCAGGATAATTGATAAAGCAGTGTGTGAAGGGAAGTTCAGGTTCCATCCGAGATGTCAGAATTTCTCACTTACACACCTTTGTTTTGGAGACGATTTGATGGTGTTTGTAGAAGGTTCTAAGCTATCAATTAAGAGAGCTCTCTCTATTTTTGATGAGTTAAAAGTTTGGTCGGGTTTGAGCATTAGTTTGGAGAAGTCTACAATTTATATGGCTGGAGTGTATGTGTATGAGAAGAATAATATCTTGAATAACTTCCCTCTAGCAGTTGGCAATCTTCTGGTGAGGTATTTGGGTTTTCCCCTTATGATCAGAGTGATGAGAAAACATGATTATCTTCCTCTTTTAGAAAACATTAGAAGTAAGATAAGTACCGAGACGTGTAGATATTTGTCGTACGCGGGAGGTCTGCAGTTGATTAAGGCTGTGCTGATAAGTATAATCAACTATTGGCTTGTTGTTTTCCTTCTCCCAAGTAAATGTGCAAAGGAGTTGGAACAAATATGTTCTGCATGTTCGTGGACAGGGCAGCACTGAAAGCCACTAATGCAAATGTTGCATGGAAGGATCTCTGTTGCATTAAAGATGAAGGTGGCTTGGGGTTTAGAGAACTTAAAGTAGTGAATAAGGTTTCGGGCCTTAAGATAATATGGAGAATGCTATCAGGTAAATCTCTTTGGGGTCAGTGGGTCAGTACTAAGCTATTAAAAGGGAAAAGTTTTTGGGAAGTGAGTTCTACTACTCAAGTGAGATCTTGGATTTGGCGTAAAATATTGAAACTTAGAGATGTGGCAAAGCTGTTTTATATGAAAGAGTTGGGTAATGGGAGACATATTTCCTTTCGGTTTGATAAATGGTCTAAGAGGGGAGTTTTGAGTGAAGTTTTGGGTGAGAGAGGAATTATTGATGTGGGAGTGAAAAAGGATGCAACAATTGAAGAGGTAGTTTTGTGTATGAGAAGGAAAATACACCGTAAAGGTAATAACTCAATGAAATTGAAGTGGAGTTAAATGAAATTTCGAGAAGTCTTAATCCAGAGACTGATGATGTTAGTATGTGGAGAAGGAAATCTGGTTACAAGAGGGATTTCTCGACATATAAAACTTGGTGGTTATTAAGAGAAAGTAAACTGTTGTGCACTTAGGCGTGTGGTGTTTGGTTCTCCCACGCGACACCTAAATTTTCCTTTATAGCATGGTTGTCTATGTTGAACAGATTGTCAACGATGGACAGAATGGCTAAGTGGAGTTTAGGTGTGTACACGATCTGTGTTCTTTTTAGCTTCGGAATCGAGGGACCATCTTTTTTTTGAGTGATCTTACACTGGCCAGATTTGGGAATTTATGGTGAAAAGAATCCTAGGGAGATCGTACAATACTGCCTGGTCCGAGATTGTGGATCTTGTTTCTGATAAGTCTAGAGACAAGAAGAGTTTGTTTTGCATACGATATGCTTTTCAAGCTATACTTTACGCAGTATGGAGAGAAAGGAACAAGCTTACACATGGTGACAAACTGTTTCCGCTATCAGTTCTTAAGAAAGTGATTGAGAAAGGTGTTCGTAATAAGATTAGCTTGTTGAGATCGAAGAGAGTTAAAGGAATGGAGGAGGTAATGCAATTTTGGTTTCTTACTAGAATGTAAATAAGATGCTTGCTTTGTAAGTAACAAATACACTCTCCTGATGTAATACGGCTTTTTGATGAATAAATTTAACGTTCATTCCAACAAAAAAAAGAATCACTTAATTTTTGTGCTATAATAATAAATTTTTTAATTTGGATTTCTTAAATCTCCAAGTGCATGAATCCATACTCAGGATTCAGGAACAAGTATTCTACAAACATATGAGTTTTGATGAGAGTCATGTAACACGCAGAGACGGACCACATGCATTAATGGTGGATCAGCTGACACACCACATAAAATATAAAATTTATTTTTGTTTGCAACTATCAGTAAGTGTCGACAGCTCTGATGGCTTAATATCCATAATTGTCACCCTAAAAACTTGGGTTCGACGCACTTTGACACCTCTTTACTAACTTGATATAAAAGCCCTAACTAATTTCTGACCCAGGTTAAAAGAAATCCTGGGTCTGTCACTGGTGACACGTACTTCATAACTCCTCTGGCTCCATCTGCAGTGGCATCTACAGTCAGTACCGGTCCTAAGATTCTACAGGTTAAAATCCAAAAATAGAAAAATTTCCAAATATTGGTGATAGGCCTCAAATCATGGTTCAGACGCAGGGAGATAAGTTGTTTAACCACTACACCAAAAACACCTTTTGGAAAAATGTGGCCGGTTATTTTGATATGTATCTGCAGCTGGAAGTCCATGCTTCTTTTGTTTGGACCCAGGGCCAACTCTGTTTACAGTGTTATCAAACATTCTCATATATGCTAATGAACCCATCAAGCCAGCACCAAAACTGTTAACAGAATTCCCAAAAATAAATGCAATCAGATGGTTTAAAGCTCTCTGAGTGGTTTTAATGTTCTTTGTCGGAGAAAAAAGACAAACCTAATCTGGGGTGTAAGAAATATAAGCAGAGACTGAACCTACACCACCAATACAAACTGTGAGAAGCTGTAGCTTATTCTTCAGCAGCAGAATAACAGTCCCGAAGTCAAAGAGAACCAATGATGCCAATGATTTGCTAATGAGGAGGTACCTTGAAATATTGTTCCCTGGATTCAGCAGCCAACATGGAAACATTACATATATGATTTTGTGAGCAAGAACATAGCATATAAGAACAATGTAAGAAACTTTGAACTCACCTTCGTAAGCATATCAAAAGACTGATACAATATAAACCTGCTTTTGATTAAGAGGAAGCTTCCATTTAGTGTTGAGCTTCTTCAGGAGATAAGCAAAAGCTTGTTCTTTTTCACTTCTTGAACCTTAAATGAAAAAGCTAACCTCGTTTGATCTCTGATCACATTCTCTCTGCATCAAGTGACTGCAATTTGGTCACTTAACATAAGAGTATATAACAATATATACATAATAGTTACACAGTCTTTGTTTGTGTTAAGCAGAGAAAGTAACCTGAAGAGTCAGGTAAGGGAGTTTGCTGGTTTCTTCTTCAACGATTCCTTGGTTCCATTTATGCTCAGATATCAACAAAGCTATCATCGGTAACCCCGCAAGTTCATCATTACAGAACCATCATCAATATTCTGCTAACAAGGGAAAGGTCATATGAAAATAAGCTCAACTTACAACTTCACATCTATAAAGGTCACACCTTTTGAGCGTGTTTAAATGTTTTTCTTTCTACAACGTTAGTCTTCTTCTTGATCCGAGACTATCATGAGATGATCATGAGGGGTTAGAAAGCACGAGTTTGTGTAAGAGAAGAAGAAGCTCTGGTCTTGAGACTCTGGAGAGACAAGAGTGAAGGAGCGAGGAAGAACAAGCCGGCTTCTTCTCAAATCAAAGCCACTGAGAGAACAATCATAGCTTTTTTTCGTCGGCAAGAGCCATAGAGGAGACGCCGTGAGGACCGACAGAGTCCTCGATCGTCTCTGACGGAGATGTCAAGAGAGAAGACGTGGTGGGCTTCAGTCGTCGCACATGACGGAGAAAATGAAGGAAGCAAAGAAAAAATAAAGAGAAAAGAAAAAGAAAAAACAGAAAAAAAAAACATAGATCCCTTTCTTTGCTGACACGTGATTGTAACAACCTTTAAAATCAGTCTCCAAAGTCTCCACAGAATCGATAACAATGAATTTAGTTAGTTTTGATTTAATTAAATCACCTATTATGTTTGAAAACCCTGTTAAGAAACTGAGATAATCATGGTCTCAATATATATATATATATTAATATTAGTATTTAGTTGTATAGTTCTTAAATTTATGAAAACTCAAACCTATGTATCTAATATTTTGGGTTGCATTTCTCAAGTTAAGAATTCTAAACTAAATCCTAATATTAATATATACTTACACATATATGTATTTTAAGTTATTATAAGTCTCGAATCTTTCAGTGGGGTGTTGTAAAAGCCACTCTAAAATGACAAATCCAACATGTAGTTTTGTCTAGTTTACAATACGTCTTGTAATGTATTTCTAGAGAAGATGATTTGACCTTTTATGAGATTTGATGAGGATTACCAAAATAGTGTGATGAGGATTCGAGATTTTGTCTCCGTTATGATATCCATTACACTCACCACCACCACCAACCATCAATGTGTGACTTTATTCGAACTTGCGGAGTTGAAAGCATATATAGCAATAAATTACATCCAGAATAATATGTGGAATATTAAATAACCAAACCCAAATAATGGCTAATATATCAATAAACCAAATTAGAATGAACAGAATAATTCAAGAAAAACTAGACAAAATTGTGGATTTAACTACAAATATAAAAGATATATGAAAAATATCTCTGAAATAGAACATAACTAGATTTTAACCCGCGCTTGAAAGCGCAGAAATTTTTTATGATTAAAATTTATATAATTGGGTTTTGTCTTAGTTTAAAGAATATTTTGATATAAAATCAGTTCACCAAAATTTGTGGTGATGATTATTTTTCATTAGTTTTTAGTTTCAGTTTTTATTTTTAGATTTTGGTTTTTGGTTTTTAGTTTTTAAGTTTCTACTTTTCATTTTCAGTTTTTGGTTTGGGTTTTTAATTTTTAAACCCGCTAAGTTGGTTTGAACTAATATTACCAACAAACAAATCTCAAAT
This sequence comes from Eruca vesicaria subsp. sativa, assembly GCA_932364175.1. Classification (NCBI taxonomy): domain Eukaryota; kingdom Viridiplantae; phylum Streptophyta; class Magnoliopsida; order Brassicales; family Brassicaceae; genus Eruca; species Eruca vesicaria. The sequence goes on from CAKOAT010053600.1 coordinate 44,841, forward strand.
AATCGAACATCTAATTCAAAACTGAAAAGATGACAACAAATTAAAAAAAAAAATTTTGAAATAGTTTATTTTGTAAATAATCAAAGCAAAAAAATATAACACGTGTTTTCAGCTTTTGGTTTTGGATTTTAGTTTTTAGATTTGGTTTTTGGTTTTGCTTTACATTTTTTTAATCAGTAAATTATTTAAGAAAAATAAAACAATCAATTATTTAAAAGTTACCATTGAAATTTATCGAAACAAAGTGATTGTTATTTAGAATAAAAAAATATCTTAACATGTTTTAAATTACATGATTTAAATAAATGATTAATAATAGATATTTTTATTTTGTTAAAAATATTAAATACCTTTTGGGTCTGAAAATAATAATTGATTTTTTGATCTTTTAAAGTTATAAGTTTATTCAATGTTTTTAGAGTTTTTTTCTTAATACTAAGCCCAAAAACTAAACTATATAATTTGTTTAAAAAAATAAAAGTAAGCCCAAGACTATATTCCATAAATAACCACTGGTTTAATTTAAATATAATTAGTAGATTTTCATATTCCATATTTTGATGATATATATTTTTTTAGAACATTCCATATT
>CAKOAT010053600.1:56388-74630 GCA_932364175.1 Eruca vesicaria subsp. sativa
CATACTCTATATCTCATACCTGCAAAAGTCAAACCTTCCAGACAAAAACTCCTTATATTCATTTAAGATCAGTGTGAGCTTCTTGTCATAGGCATTATTTAGGGAAAACGGGCTAGGTATGAGACATGCTTTTTCAGTGTTTAAAGTGGAGTTAACAAGTGTTTAGGGTTTACCATGTCTTTGTAGAAGATGCAGGATACAACATATCAGTTGTATTTGCTTTCTATCTTGTAGGTGGTTAGGGAATTGATTTATTTTTTTCAAGTACGTGTTTTTGTGCGACAATTGTTCCATTACAATTTATTTCTAGTCCTACGAATTCTATCTTTTGTTGAAGTATTTGAGCTTTCTTTTGACTTAGTACTAAACCTTTTTCTTTACATCTTTCAAGTATTTTATATACCTTTTCGAGATGATCTTTTTCATCATGTTTTGTAAAAATTATTATATCATCTATATATACTGAGCTAAATTCTTCGTATCCAGTTAGATTGTTATCCACAATCTATAAATTGTTGAAATATACCTGGAGCTTGTTTTAATCCGAACGGTAATACATTCCACTCAAAGTGTTTTTGAGGTGCGCATGTAAGAGCCGTTAATGGTTTAGTATTCTCACGAAGCCGGATTTGCCAATATCCTGACTTTGCATCAAGTGCTGAGAAATACTTAGCTCCTCTTAATTTTTTAATTAAATATTCTTTTCTAGGTAGATTTTGGGCATTTCCTATTGTTGCTTCGTTTATTTTTCGATAGTCTATCACCATTCGTCTTTTACCTCTTTTTTGTTCGTTATGATTATTAACGTAAAAAGCAGGTGAAGAGTGTTGACTAAAACTTTCTCTTATTACTCCCTTTTTTAATAATATTTCGGTTTCTTCTCGAAATTCTTTTACATCTTGTTCAGTATATGTCATTTTATAATTAACTCTTATTTCTTTATTAGGATCCTTTAATTTAATTTCCACTAGCATGTTATTAGTGTTTTTAATATCAAGTGGATCTTCACTACATACCTCTTCTAGTTTTTTCATAACTTTCTCGTAGTCTATTATTGACTCTATTTTATTTACTAATTGAAATTTTAGTTTTTCTTTTTTACTATTATATATGGGTATATTTCTTACTTCTTTCTTTTGTTTTCCTATTTTTGGACATGTTAATGATATGTGTTTCAGATGCTGACAGAAGGGTCCGTATAATTTTAAAAAATTATTTCCAATTACAAGAGGTAATCATGTATCATGCTTGTAAATGCTTAGCATTATAAATATTTTTCCTGCTATTTTTATATGAATTATAAAGGCTCCATAACTAATTTTATGTACACTTCTATCTGCAACTTTTATAGTCATTGGCTTTTTTAATTTTTTCCATAATGTTTTTTCTATAGTATTTTCTTGTGCAATGCATAATGTAACTCCAGTATCAATATATCCCAAAGTTTTTGTTTTTTTTTTATCATCCATTATTTGTATTTCGATGAATGTGCTATTCGGATTCATCTGAACTACTATATTCACTTTCAGATTTTGATGAGGGTAATATTTCATAACAGTATGACGATTCATTATCTGATTCTATTGGTACTAGTCCAATTGAATTTACTTGATTAAGATATTTTACTTCCTTTTTATACGATTTTTTATTTGGGCATTCATTTGCATAATGGCCTATTTCGTGGCATAACCAACATTTGCAATTTTTCTTGCCTTGGGGGCAATATTTTTCTTTATCTACTTCTTTCTTTTCTTTATAATAATTCTTTCCTTTTTCTCTTTTATACCATTTTCTTCTTCTTGGCCTAAAGTATTTATTCTTATATCTAAACTTTTTATTTTCATATTTATGATATCTCTTATATTTTCGTTTTTTATGTTTTCTTTGCTCTTCGCAACCAAATTTCTGAGGTATATCGTCATAGTTTTCACAGCTGAATTCAAAAGTTCTTTTTACTCTTTTTATTTCTTGACTTTGAATACATAAGGTTCTTACATATTCTCTTAATGTTCGTATCATTCCTCCAAATGAGTCTGCTACTGTTTGTTTATCTTTATTTTCTTTAAATAATCTAGGTAATGTTATATTAAATGGGGATGGTAATTTTTGTATAAATATTCCATATATTTAGTGTAGTCTTCGTGGGGTAATTCATAATAATTTTTTTCATATTGACATATGAATTCGTCTAGATATTTCATGTTCCATATTTCTATATTATTTAATATATGTCTTACTTTTGCTATTTGTTCTTCATCTTCATTAGTTTGTATATTTCCTAGTAGATTTATCCCTCCTAAGAACTGTGTATTTAATTGTTCGACTACAGAGACAAGGATTTCTTGATGATTTCTAAAACCTTGTAATTGAATTTTATTAGCATCCTTCATTCCGGCAAGGTATGTGAATACAATTCCGGTTGTGTTGTATATCAAAAGATTTAAATAATTTTCTGCGTTTATTTTTTGAATTGTTTTGCTTAATTGTAATTGCATTTCTTGCTCAGAGACCCAAGTATGTAATCTAATTTTTCCTTCTTGGTGATTAACACAATCAAGATCCAAGAAATCGTTATATTTTACAGGTTTTGGTTTAAATTGTTGATATTTTTCGAGTGTTCTTGTTTTGGATCTAAAATATCCTCGCTTATTTTTTAACTATCGTCAATTTTTATATTTGGTTTTTCATCAGTAACTTCTTGTTTACTTGTCCCTTCTTCTTTTACAGGATTTAGAAAAGGAGTAGTTGGTTCTTCTTCGGAAGACGAAGAGTTATCATATTATTTCGTTTTGTTCAAGTTGTTGAGGGTTATCGATTAAAGAAATGTTTCTTACCATTTCTCTTAATTCTTCCATATGTTCGTCCATTTTTTCATTGATAGTATCTCCCCCTCTTTTTTTTTCTTTCTCCTAACTCTTATTATATTGGTTGATTGTCCATCATTAAATCTTTTTATTCTTTTTCCGAAATGATTTTCTAAATCTTCTATCGTTATACACCTATTATTTTCTAATATTTTTATTTTTTCAGTTAATTCTTTTATTTCCTCTAATTGCTTATTAGTTAATTGTATGTAGTTTTTAATTCTTTCTTCTAGCTCTTCGTTTTTTTGTTTCAGTCTTTCTAGATCATTATCCTGTTTTTCTTCTATTCCTTATATTTTTTCTAGTATTATTTTTATTTGATCTCCGAGTATTTCTGTCATAATTTCTCGATTAATCTATCTGTAGTCTCTCTCAGATTTTTTACTGTTATTAATACGTCATCCAATCCTTGTAATTTATCTAGTTCATCTAGGATTTGTATATTATCTTCTATTTCAGAGATATCTTTTTGTATATTTTTTATATTTGTAGTTAAATCCATAATTTTGTCTAGTTTTTCTTGAACTATTCTGTTCATTCTAATTTGGTTTATTGATATATTAGCCATTATTTCGGTTTGGTTATTTAATATTCCACATATTATTCTTAAAGAATGACTCATTTTAAGATCTTCTCTAATGTCTGCTCCCATCGTGTACTCCGTATTTTCCATCATATTTCTTTCTAATGATATAATTTTCTCTTTATATGGTCTTCCTGGTATAGAATATAACTTTGGGTGATATTCAATGGTTTGATCTATAAATTCATCCATTTCTTACAAATTTATTAATTCTTCTATTATCTTAATTTCTTGAATTTTTTATTTATTAATTTTCTTGCCTCTTCTAAGTATTCTAATGCTCGTCCTTTATTCTTATTAATAAATTACGCATAATAATTTTAGATGCTCTCGTTTTTGTTCATTAATTTCTAAAACCTTTTATTCTTTTACCTCTTAATTCTTCCATATGTTCGTCCATTTTTTTATTGATAGTATCTCCCCCCCCCTTTTTTTTATCTCCTAACTCTTATTATATTGGTTGATTGTCCATCATTAAATCCTTTTATTCTTTTTCCGAAATGATTTTCTAAATCTTTTATCGTTATACACCTATTATTTTCTAATATTTTTATTTTTTCGGTTAATTCTTTTATTTCCTCTAATTGCTTATTAGGATTACCAAAATAGTGTACCAAGGATTCGAGATTTTGTCTCCGTTATGATATCCATTACACTCACCACCACCACCAACCATCAATGTGTGACTTTACTCGAACTTGCGGAGTTGAAAGCATATAGCAATACTTACCATCCACTAGGCTACAGACAGAGCCGTGCCTCAGTGTGAAGAAATGAAACATTTGCTTAGGGCAGCAAATTGTTTTTAAAAACTAGGGGCATCATTTTTCACTAGTCTTACGTAAAGATCAAGAGCATATTATTTTAAAAAGGCACATGAATTTATTTATGCCATGAAAGCACTGTGGTAACTAGAATAAAGAAAAAAAATAGACTTGTGACGAAAACTTGAATTTCTTAAATAACAAATTGAGGACAGTTATTAAGTATTAGAAAATATAATAGGTAAAGTAGTTTTCGAAATACTTTTAACGGTAAAACAGATAAAAATTTACCTTTGTTTGAGCATTACTGTTACATAAAAACATTGACTGATTTAATTAATTTATCTAGAAACAGTTACAAAATCTAGTGATGAAAATTTGATTTGAAATTTTTTTTTTAATTAATATAATAATATTTATTATTACTATTTTTTCTTAACACTTCTTATTTTATTTTTAAAACAGAGTTTTTGTGAACTAATTCTTCAATCGCCTATGGCAACAACAAACGTTCGCACGGCTCTGGCTACAGAGGAGTCGTCACGAAGTGACTGACCCAAAAAGTGACTAAAACACGTAAAGCTTATGAAATTACAGTATAATGGATATATCAAAAATAATATTCTTACTGTAGTTTCCTAAATTATACTTGTTTGTTTTAATCATTTTTTTTGGGATCATCACTTCGTAGAAGTAGTTAGAACCATCTTTCTATTTATTGTCATTTGTCATCCAAGGGATATTTAATATTTTTTCTGTTAACAACTTATCATATATGTATGTGTGTGTGGATTCACGTTTTTGCATATGTTGTTTTGCATATAATATATGTGACGATTCGTGGGCTTTACGAGTAGTATCACAAAAGAAGATCCTGCAAAAGAAAATACTTTTCTTTCCACCAAAAACTTAAAAGAAAGACAATTTTCTGCCGACATAAATGTAGATATATAAAGTCTTTCTTATACTCACTCTTCCTTGAGATAAATACGTGTGTTCACCACTAAAATAATAACTAATAAAAATTTATATTATATTTGTAAAAACAAATTTATAAAAAAATAGTACTAAATTGAAAATATTATTTTTTTTAGATACACGTTAACGCCGTCATCAAAATCATAAACACCAACAAAACCTTAAACTCTAAGCTATAAATTGTAATGGGTGGGCTTTAAACCATAAACTCAATTCTAGGAGATAAACCCTAAACTTAAATCTAACCCTAAGAGCTAAATCTTAGAATTTAGGGTTTAAATAACTGACAGCATTAATAACATCAAACTATTTTTTGCAAAAATTAATACTATTTTCTCATAATTTATTGCTTTTTTTCTTTTAACAAAATAGAATATGACTTGTAGTTTTTTTTTTATTAACTATCAATATATTGGTGAACGAACTGATTCACCTCAGGAGATGACCAAAAGGAAAAAAAAATTCTAAATACAAATGTTTGACATTTCATGTTGCTCACACATCTTTGGTTTGTTTTGAGTCAATAACATACATTACGACGGTTCTTACATCCGGATCGTCTTCATCATCAGTTACCTCTTATATTTTTGACTAATCTATCTAGCAAATCTCCAAAATAGCACATTTCTAAATTTATATCACAAAAATAGTTCTTAAAAACTAAAATGACCAAAATAGTATTTTATCATTTGAAAATTTTGATTTTTTTTTATTTTTCAAAAATTGAAATGTTATCACCAAAAGTCCACTCTCCAACTCTAAACTCTAAAACCTAAATTCTAAACCCTAAACCCTAAGCCCTAAGCCCTAAATCCTAAATCCCACCCCTTAAATTTAAATCCTAATATCTAAATTAATTTATCATTGGGATATAGGTGTATATTTATCTCTTTTGATAGAATATTAAATGCTATTTTGGTCTATTTTTTTATTTTTAAGTGCTATATTTGTGACCAAAACCTTTTTTTACTGCTATTATAGTCATCTTCTCATCATCTATCTATATATTATTATACTATTATTTATGAAATAATTTTTCTAATTTATCATATTTTCTATAATTTTAGGTTATGTATTGTGTTTTTATTTATTTTAGAAATGTATTGTTATATTTTCCATGATTAGGTTGCATTATTAGTTTAATATTTTTTTTTGAATTATTAGTTTAAATATTTTTTTTGAATTATTAGTTTAAAAAAACATTAGTGGTTATTTAATAAAATGTTTTTCATTTTCTTCAGGATAATTACAAAAATGGATTATTAAATTTTAACAACAGTTTTACGAGGAATATTGTAAACTAATCATATTTAAAATTGTAAATTTGAGAAATATACTGTTTTAATAAATTTTGAAACTGACACTTATTTAAGTGTTATAAGACTCTTTTGCCCTTCTTTAAATTCTAAATTCAAAATTAATAATTAAAAAATCGAAATTAATAGTATTATAATTATTTTCGATAAAACCTTTTTGAATTCTAATATTTTTTCTTATCAACAAGTGAATTATAATATTTTAAAATTATATATGGATAACTACTGAATGTTTAAAAAATTATCTCTAAAACTTAATCTTATATATATATATATATATATATATACACGTAAAATTATTTTATCGTATTTGTTATTAAATGCTTTTGAATTATACAAGATGTTTAGTATCATTAAAAATTCGAGTAGTTAATATCGTTTACACCCTTAATGAATAAAATATATAAATTATCCAAAAACAAAGAATTTCAATATTTTTATTTGATAAATGATTAAATTAATAATAATAATAATTATTACCTAAATCTCAAAAATATATTTTAAAATAAAAAATAATTCATATATATATATTTTTTTGTTATCTAAAAATATCTTTAATAAAAAGTTAAAAATTCAAAAACATAAAACTCATAACTAAATGTTAATCAAGAAAATTTCCTTAATTTTATATAACTAAAAAATAGCATTGAGTGATTTTTAAGAGTTATTTATTAATAATGAATATAGTGTACAAATAAAATTTCAAAATATTTATAATACAATAGAATTTTCAAATGAAACATAAATAACTATTTATCATTATAGTATTTTTATTAGTAATACATGTGTTAATAAATAATTATAAAATTTTTATGCCGTATACAGTGACGAAACACCTAGTTAGTTTGTATAAGAGTTTACATATATCAAAAAGTGATTATACTATAGTAATATATAAAAATGAATCAATCTTTTTATTAGTAGTTGATTTTGAGTCAAAAATCTATAAAATTTAATAAGTAAAGTTCATTTAGTTAGTCTGGTAATAAATAATCTGATTTCGATCATTGTCGATTTTTAAAGAGGATTGTTCGAGATGAAAAAAGAAGAAGGAATCACTTGAGAAACCATGTTAAGAATCCCACATAAAAATTCAAAAACTTATATGATATCTAAATGAATATGTGCTAATCTATTTATTACATTAAGGTTGAGATGTAACTATCTAGCAGTTAATAATAGGCTTTTCTTTTCCAACAGAACTTTTCATTAAAATTTAAACTCCAGATAGCAGAGTTTGCTTTGCCAGAACATTAATCTCTCTGTTTTTTACACGAATCCAAATGAACTAACAAACCTCAAAGGATGGAGAAATCGAAATCGTCTTTCACAATTCCATAGAGTTCTGCTATCGAAGTTCCGAAGTTGATGACCTTGATAAGTTGGGATGAGTCTGATTTACTGATTGTATTTCTCAGAGCCAGTCCCTCAGCAAAGAGCAGGGATCTGATAAAACGGCAACTCAACGTGAATGGGAGAGTCTCTACATTGTGGTGGTCTGGTGGATCACCTTGCTACGCTGCATCAACTTGAATCACTGCAGTTGACGGTATAACCTTAATTTGAACTATTTATTTTCTATAGTGCACTCACAATCACAACTTAGAGTTTCTCCATCTCCAGTATCTAACCTAATAAAACATAAATATAAAAAGAAACCTGAGAAAAAAAAAACCATGAAAACCTGGTGAAAACATTGTAGACATATGTTTCTCTTCTAATGGTTAATTTTTATTTAAATAAATAACTAAAACACATTAAATTTTTAGTCTTTTATTATTGAATAACCTCATCTCCATATCGATGGACATTCTCTTAGGCATACATATCAACAAATTGATATTTGAATCCATGCCAAAGCAAATAAGTAAATGTAGAAATCGGCAGAACATTTATGGGTCGACAGAGAAATAGTATTGGGTCAAACATAATACTCCTTTTGTATTTAAAACTTTTTGTTTTGTTCTTCTGATCTTATATCAGATCCTTTCGTTAGGCAAGTTCGATGTTATTTCCTATTAGTGGTTTTTTTTTGGCTAATCCGACTTTAGTGTGTAATTGATTCAAGTTACAGCTTCTCTAAATGAATAGTCTATGTGTTTTATTCAAATCCTTGTTCTCCCTTTCTCTACTTGATCTTAGAGCATGTCTAATGGTTAGAGTCCATGATAACTTCTAATGGTTAGTTTAATTGTTAATTTTGTAACTTATGAAGTTTGAAACTTTTACTAATGTAGTTAAAGTCATAATTCAATGAGAGAACCTCTCTCAGGTTTTTTAAAACATTTTTTATTTATTTTAGAAATTGAATTATTATATTTAAATTTTATAAAACTTATAAACTATTGGATTTCATAAAATTTAAACAAATATGACATAAAAACATATTAAAAATAGAAATACATATTTATAATTAAAAATTTTAAACAAACAGAAAAGAAAAGCATAAATAAATAAAAATTTAAATAAATATGACATATAACATATTAAAAATACAAATACAAATCATAAACGAGAAAAAACTGATTAGTTGTAATCTTGATTTGTACCAAAATTTTGTCATATATTCTCAACCAAATCAATTTTCAATTGTTGATGTATCGTTTTATCACGAACTCGATTCGAAATGCTCATCATACTGCCGAAATTTGAAGGCAGAAAGACATATATGTAGAATACGTGAAATCCACTTGTGAACTTCGGTTTGATTCCAGTTGTGAGAATACTAATACATCAAATTGAGTTTACCAATCTCGTTCGTCTTTTACTACCATATTATGCAGAATGATACATGCTCTCACTATCTTTCCAATTTTTACTTTATCCCACATAAGAGCTGGAACTTTAACAATGGAAAATCAAGCTTGCAAGAGTCCAAAATCACGCTCGACATCTTTACATACAGCTTCCTGATATTTACCAAATAAGAATGCTTTCAGACCTTGTGGAAGTGGAATATATTGGACAAAAGTATCCCATTTTGGATAAATACCATCTGTGAGATAGTAAGCTAAATGGTACTCATGTCCGTTTGCAATGTAATTCAATTTTGGAGTTCAACCTTGTAAAGTATCATCAAAAACTGGTTATCGATCAAGAATAATGATATCGCTTAATGTACCTGGTAGTCCAAAAAACCGCATGCCATATTCAGAGATCTTGTGAAGATATATCCTCTAAAACGATTGTTGGCTTTCCTGATCCACGTGTATATTGACCTTTCCATGTGGTCGGACAATTCTTCCACTCCAAATGCATACAATCAATACGTCCTATCATCCTTAGAAATCCGCGTATCTCTCCAATATCGAATAGTTGTTGAAGATCTTCTGGCTTGGGTCTTCTTAGATACTTATCTCCAAATAAATTTATGACTTCTTCAATAAAATGTTCCAAGCATGAAAGTGCGTTGGTCTCACCAAATTGGAGATATTCGTCAACCACATCAGCTAGGCAACCATATGTCATCATAGGATTTGCTGCCGTTGACTTTTGTAATGCAGAGTGACTGGACCTTCCAGTAGTATCTCTTCTTTGCTGAAAAAATGAGACTTTACCAGAGAGTTCGTCAACATTACACATGAACAAGGGCCTGTTCTTTCTAAAACGGCGATGAAATATTTGAGAAGGATATGTTGCATCTGCATTAAAATAATCGTTCCATAACTGGAGGTGTCCTTGTTCACGTTGTCTTTCAATGTAGGCTCATTCTCTTTTGACTTGGATGCTTCTTAACAATCATCATGATGAATGAAAAGTATTTTATTTTTAATCGAAAGTTTGGTCGAATTTTTCATCCATCATTTCTTCAGGAATATTAGAAGAATAACAAACCATTTAGAAGATTTGCTATTTTTGTGAAGGGAGACAAAATCTTGGTGAAATGGTAAGAGAAACAAAATCTTTACACTCGGAAAGAAAAATGGTAAGCACAATCTGGTTTTCATAACATCAAGTCATATTTAACTTATAAAAAAAGGAAACACATCTTGCAAAGCTTGGTCACACATCTACATATGTCACATGTAAAGGTTTTGTTTCTTCTTGTCTTCTTTTTTTTTCTTTTGACGTTTTTTTCTGTTACATGTTACTGTTTTTTTTTCCACAAGCTGCAATTGTTTCTTCTTGTCTTCTTCTTTTTCTTTTGACGTTTTTTTCTGTTACATGTTACTGTTTTTTCCACAAGCTGCAACAGAATTGACTGTTGGGGTCAAAATCGGTATGACGGAATCAACGGGCGAAACTCCCCGCAGAAATATAAAAGGAATCGTTTTGTAAAACCGAAGATTCGTTTTATAAAACTCGAGGATCGTTTTATAAAACTCGAGGACCGTTTTACAAAACTCGAGAATCGTTTTATAAAACTCGAGGATCGTTTTATAAAATTCGAGAATCGTTTTATAAAACTCAAAGAATCGTTTTATAAAACTCGAGAATCGTTTTATAAAACTCGAAGAATTGTTTTATAAAAATCGAGAATCGTTTTATAAAACTCGAGGATTATTTTATAAAACTCGAGAAGCCGTTTTATAAAACTCGAAGATCGTTTTATCAAACTCGAGGATCGTTTTATAAAACTCGAGAAGCCATTTTATAAAACTCGAGGATCGTTTTATAAAACTCGAGAAGCCGTTTTATAAAACTCGAGAAGCTGTTTTATAAAACTCAAAGATCGTTTTATGAAACTCGAGAAGCCGTTTTATAAAACTCAAAGCCGTTTTATAAAACTCGAAGATCGTTTTATAAAACTCGAGAAGCCGTTTTATAAAACTCGAAGATCGTTTTATAAAACTCGAAGAATCGTTTTATAAAACTCGAGAATCGTTTAATAAAACTCGAAGAATCGTTTTATAAAACTCGAAGAATCGTTTTATAAAACTCGAGAATCGTTTTATAAAACTCGAAGAATCATTTTATAAAACTCGACAATCGCTTTATAAAACTCGAAAAATCGTTTTATAAAACCCGAAGAATCGTTTTACAAAACTCGAGAATCGTTTTATAAAACTCGAAGAATCGTTTTATAAAACTCGAAGAATCGTTTTACGAAACCGCAAAAAACCGAAAAAGCCGTAAAACGCGAACTAGAAGGCACTCGACTAGTTCGCCCATCGGCGAACTAGTCCCGTCCCTGCTAGATCGCCATTGGGCGAACTAAGAGGTGCTGACTTTGCCCCACTGGTTCTTTTCGCCTAGTTCGCCATATGGCGACCTAGCCAAGCTGAACTAGCTCGCCGTACGTCGAGCCGACCATCCTGATCATTCGATCTCCCACATCCTTGATTCAAGGCATACGTCCTTCGACACGATCGTATTCCGAATCACGGTCGAAATGTCTCCCGTTTCGTCTCGATCCGTCTTATCGTTCGAGTTTTACGATAAAAACCGTAAAACTCCGTTTTCCCAAAAAGAACTCGAAGAAATCGTATAAAACGGTAACGGTTAATCAAAACACCGAACATCGCCTAAACTATACGATTTATCCGTGATTCTTCGTTAAGATTATAAAAAACGCGTTTTTAATAAAAAACGTCGAGAGAATCGTAAAAAAAACGGCATCGGATCAGGAAACGGTCTCGTTAAAGTCGTAAAGCGGTTTTTATCGCAAAACGGCCCGAAAGGTCCTAAAACACGATAAAAACCCATCTCACGACGTTAACGAAATCAAACCCGAAGATACGATAACGCTTTGACGGTCTACTCACAGACGGAAGATAAAAGGCAAGTTTGAAGATAAATAGAAGATTTCCGCAGAAGAAAAGGAAGGATCGACAGATATGGAAAGTTCCCGAAATATTTGGTTTCGAGCAAAATGGAAAGACTAAAACCGCCTAAGGAGGAGTATATAAGGAGGAGGCATAGGGCAGAAGCCGAGGGACGAGTTTTCAGAGCTTTCACCACCAAACTTAGCATTTAGGCAATTTTCCGTTTTCGTTATCGAGCTGCGTCTCAACTAGGGTTTTAGTCTTAGATTGCTAGAACTAGGAATTTTGCCGACGGCTCATGCAGCTAAGGCAACTCTCGTTGTAACCGTTCTTACGCGAATTCGGAATAAGAATCCTTCTTGCTCTCAATCTCGTTTTTCTTTTTATATCTTTCAAATTATTCATATTAATCGCGTTCTTGATTACTTGTCGTTGGCTGAGATCCGGTTCCTCTGGAAAATTAGGGTTTTCCTAACTTTCCTTATTTTACGGAAATCGACAAGTGTGAATCTCGGTTCCCACAGTTTGGCGCTAGAAGGAGGGGGGGGGGTCGGATTACTCTTACTCATAGCCGCAAAACGCTTAACCAAAACGATGTTTGGATGTATGAAAGACAAAGTCGCAACTCGCAAAAAGACGCTGGTAAAACAACTCCAGCAGCGACTGCTCCTACAGCCAACGCTCACGCAAACGCTGTAGTACTCAACAAAATCGAAAACCTAATCGTGACTCTTCGCCACGGAAAGAGCAACAAAACAAGCTCACGATTTCTATCTCAGATCACGAAGGGCAACGATAAAATCTATCAAACCCCATTGTGTTTTTCTTATGTCCGAGTTGGACAAATCTCACGCGTTAAGCAAAAGACGTTTTCCGAGAACCCTTCGGGAAAATAAAACTTGCTCTCCCAGAAACCGCGGAACAAACCGTAACTTACTCGCGAAATAATTCCTAGGATACTCGCGGAAAACCCTAGGCTGTTCGCGGAAAAATCCATAGGTGACTCGCGGAAAAACCGTAGGTTATTCGCGGCAAAACCCTAGGTTGTTCGCGGAAAAACCCTAGGTTACTCGTGGAGAAAGCCTTAGGTGACTCGCGGAAAAACCGTAGGTTATTCGCGGCAAAACCCTAGGCTGTTCGCGGAAAAACCCTAGGTTACTCACGGAGAAAGCCCTAGGTGACTCGCGGAGAAAGCCCTAGGTTACTCGCGGAAAAACCCTAGGTTATTCGCGACAAAACCCTAGGTTGCTCGCGGAAGAACCTTAGGCTACTCGCAGAATCGGGCAATACTATCCAGCCAAAAAGAAGGTGAGTTGGCCAAGCAACCTAGCTTGCCATCTTGGCGAGCTGACCGGCTTTCCACCTCGTCCCAGAGGAACTGACTTTTTCCCGAGGGTCCGCACAATCCAACTCATAGCTATGGTGAGCCGGACCGTACTCTAAACAATAATCGCACTGCTTTTCGTTTCGTCTCAATCAAAGTTTTCGTTGAGGTTTTACCACGAAAACAAGATAGCTTGATGAATCGGGACTGTGCTCGCCGGCTCACCATTTGGCAAGTTGGACAAGCTCGACGAATCGAAACATCTCCACCTCGAATCTTGATCGAGACGCTTTTCGTTTCGTCTCAATCGGACTTTCCGTTGAGATTCTACGACGAAAACAAGTCAACTCGACGAATCGAGATCACCCGCTCCAAGCGTCTTAGCTCGCCAAATGTAGAGCTAGCTAGCTCGCCATACAGCAAGCTGAACCAAGCGCCTAGCTCGCCCAAGAGACCTGACATCGCGCCAAGAGTTCTTACCATCCAGATCGCCACACGGCGAGCTGAAAGGGCTCGCCCGACTTGCCCTACGTCGAGCTGAACCAATCCTTGAGTTTCTCTCTCGAGTCTTGATCACGCCGATTCTTGTTTCGTCTCAATCGGAATTTACATCGGGATTTTACGATAAAACCGCAAAGACTTATTTCTTCGTATAAGTTCGAATCAATCGTCTAAAACGGTAACGGTTGACTTAACACCAAAGTTGCCTAAACTATACGAGAAATCTGAACTCTCTAAACCTAATCCGATTTTACGAAACTCTGCCATGATAAGTCGAAAACATCCAATCATAAACACGTGATTGAGTTTTTCGATATACAAAGCGCACCTAGTCGGTCAAATAAAACCAGCAGTACGAAGAAACAAGAACACGAGCTCCGATGGTTAAGTCTTCTCCCCGCTCTGATACTCTCGCTGGTAATTCGTCGAAGACCGGTAAGTCAAAAGACGAAGAACAAAGAATAGACGACCCCAAATCATCGATGAAGCTAAGGTATGTCCGATTCGAAAATTTTATTAGACTTCTAATTTCTCGTAGGTAAGAAACGAAAACGTCTTGTAAACTGCCAAGAAACCTAGAGAACTTAGAATTTAGAAGATAGTCTGGCGTGCTAAGTCGTAAGCAATTTTTGTCTATCTCGATTTGTTGTTCTCTAACAATTCAGGCATAACTCGCAAACCGATCCAATCTCTCGTACAACCGAGAAACAATCGCCACGCATTCAAACGTACCCATTTCCTAAAAGAAAGAAGGAGCTAGAGACGCTGACGTCGTCTTAAAACCGACTCGCTCCTAGAAGTTCTCGTAAATAAGACATACTCCAAGTCATCTCAGATCCACCATGGTCTTTAATCGACCCAGATTGTCGATCATCCAAATCCTTCAAACGAAACTCATCTTTCTTCTTTCGCCGAACATTTTTTCTCGCATCAAGAAAACACTTTCTAAAATAAGCGGAAAAATATTCGGACGATGCAACGCCTCGTCGAAATCATCCCAAAAGCAAACGACAATCTAAAAACCGTCTAAGTGCTAAAGACTGATCCAAACGGTCTGGGAAATAATCTCGAGGAATATACAGCATCTCTCGTCGCAATCATGCGGTTAGAAAATCTCTGCGAAACTTCGGAGCGAAACTCGATTATTTGCCGAAGTCATAAAAATCTTCTCGAACTTGATAAAACAAGTATAAGAGTCAAAAAATTATACGAGAAATCTTTAGGTGTCAAAGCACTGATCTTATTCTCCGTCGAACCAAGTGAGACACGGAATAATATCAAGAACATTTGCGGCAAAAAGAAAAATCGAGAACACAAAGCAGCAATCGAGAACATGTCCTTCCGTCTCGCCGACTGATCCTATTGCTGGTCATGTGATTCATTCCGCCCGAGAAACCCGCTAAAACATTTTGCGACTAGATCTCGGTGAAATAACTTTTGGTAAAACTCCACGAGTGACTCCGAAAAAACTATCACCGAAGAATCAAAAACTAAGNAAAAATCGAGAACACAAAGCAGCAATCGAGAACATGTCCTTCCGTCTCGCCGACTGATCCTATTGCTGGTCATGTGATTCATTCCGCCCGAGAAACCCGCTAAAACATTTTGCGACTAGATCTCGGTGAAATAACTTTTGGTAAAACTCCACGAGTGACTCCGAAAAAACTATCACCGAAGAATCAAAAACTAAGCGGATAGGTTTCTCGAAAAATCTGCGGAAACATTGTTAACCCAATGCGTCGCGTCGATTTACTAAATTCATCGCCCGTTGCTTACGCGAGAAATCCTTCGTATAGTCAGGATCATGTCATAACGAAGTAACTCTCGAAAGTAAACGTAACAGGTTTTGCGAAAAATACTTTCGTTATAGCGAAAACCAAGATATACAATCCAGCACTGGGCGGCCAATCTAAACTTTGCCTCCTCGCAACACGATCTGAAAGATCTCATTCTTTAGCCCATCAGTTCACGAGCATCCGCTCTAATTCCTCCCGTTTACATCCGAGAATGAGACCGCCCCGCAAACGACTCCGCACGGGCTCTGCATCGAGCTTCTTACGATCTATCTACCTCGAGTAAAAAAAAAAACAATTTCCATACAAAGGAAAGTTTATACGAAACTTTCATCGTATAAATCAAACCTACAATGGAAAAACGTTTTCAATAACTACGGGAATACTTGGCATATCAAGCTCGACAAACGCTACTTGGTTATTGTCCGAGCGCGCTTCACTTCAATGCCAAGTTTACAAACCGACTCGACCTTTTCGATAGCACGAAAGTGTCGTGGTCTAATCCTCTACCAAATACGACTTTGGTTGTGCGGCTGAACACAACCTTCACGCCAAGCCAATACGTTCAGTGGATAATGCAAACTTGTCAAAGATCGGCTAAGTTCTGTATTCTCGCGATTCACTCTACTCCCGAAGCAAGTTGCCTACAAAATCCGACGTATAAGAAAACACTCGTACCATAGCTCCTAAAGCCGTATGAATCTCGGAAGGTCAACACTTCACAAAGAACCGTAACGAAAAACCCTTCGTTTCGGGGAAACAACTTACGCGACCTCTCGGTCCTGATTTCTCTAGCACAAATCATAAAACTACCTAACATCCAAACAGGAATGTTAGTTTTAATCGTGAATATACGCAAACGAACCAAAGTGTTCCTGCAAAGCAGGGTTAAGACAAAACCCTCGCAACACTGCGCAAACGTTCCGAACACGAAACGCGGCATATAAAATAAAAACCAACTTTCCGCACTGCGAGACGTCGCAGACGCCCGAAGATTAGTTTTTCAACACAAATACCTTCCTCGATAAATTCATTTCTTGGAAGACCTAACAGTCCGTCCGTGACTATAAAATTACGCAAAACTTCTTAACGTACGTATCCTTCGCGAAGGCCAAAACAACGTAAACATTTATCGCCAAAAAAGTTTGTTGCTGATCACAACAAACTCGCAACAGTCCTAAACAAACTTAAGTTATCTCGCAGAGATAGCTCTCGAACACCCGACACAAGGGTAATAGCGCTATAAAAGAAATCCAAACTTTTGGTCAGAACTTCCGGGCAACTTAGAAAGTGTTCCCGGTGAGATGCTCGGTTCAAACCAGACGAATCGTATAAGCCGTGAACCTATCGCGGATTCTAAATCAGTATGGAATCAGGTTAAAATTGCAACAGGCAAAACGAAAGCCGACTAGTCATCGCATAGCCTCAATCCGAATGTAAACCTAGGTCTTGCCCTAAACCCAGCACACTAGTCGCTAACGTCTCAAGGCATGAATCGAGATCCTAAAGGCATGTCTCTTCGTCTATATCTAAACGCTCACTAGATTTACTAAACATCCTAAAACGGGCAAACGAACAAGGCGATACACTAAGGGAAAAAGGAATGCGAGATGACAACTCGCGGACCTCCCTCAATATCAACTCATAATCTTCCCGCTACATTCATACAAATAAAAACACGCTCTTAAAAACGTAAACTGATTTTTAATAAAGCCGCAAAAGCGGCAGGGACTCAGAGCCGCACACGGCCAGTCCGAAAACTATAATGGCCACGCTCAGCCAGACCAAACGGCCTACGAGGCTAGTCTCAAGGCCGGCAAAGGTCAAGATGCGATCGACATCAATATGCTCGATAAACATATAACTAGACCGTAAAGGTCTTGCTGGGAAACATGTCATACGAACCTTAACTCCGAAATGAACTACGAAAGGCTTGATCCCCTCAAAAGGGTACGTAGGCAGCCTTCACAAGGCGCAGTCCTAATCTTAAACGCTTTCCGCTCCCTGGAGAGTGGAAAGATCACTTTCAGCGGACCTTTCCGACCATTAATTCCGCCTAACTTTACTAAAACTGGTTAACCACTCGCAAGAACCTTACGCTAAAGGCTCAAGATTCTTACGAGCTGGAGGGCTAACTGTTAGGTGTCAAAGCACTGATCTTATTCTTCGTCGAACCAAGTGAGACACGGAATAATATCAAGAACATTTGCGGCATAAAGAAAAATCGAGAACACAAAGCAGCAATCGAGAACATGTCCTTCCGTCTCGCCGACTGATCCTATTGCTGGTCATGTGATTCATTCCGCCCGAGAAACCCGCTAAAACATTTTGCGACTAGATCTCGGTGAAATAACTTTTGGTAAAACTCCACGAGTGACTCCGAAAAAACTATCACCGAAGAATCAAAAACTAAG